>JADRCH010000067.1:16507273-16721151 GCA_019843965.1 Rhynchomys soricoides | reverse complement strand
AACCATGGAAAATGTGTTGTTTCTTTGATTTCTCTCACCTTATGTTTATCATGTATATAAAGGTATGATGGTGATTTTTATATGTTAATTCTCTATGTAGATATGGGGTAGTTTCAGGACAAGAAAGAATGTGAGAAAAATACTGTATGAAAATTTCAAATAATTTTTTCTTTTATTGAAAACAAATTGCATTCAACAGTTGAATAATACTCGATTGTGTGAATGTACCACATTGTCTTAGTGCCTGTGCTCTTGGAAGTTGTCTTCTGTGCAAATGTGTTCAAGACTATTCCCAATTTCCTTTTCTACTAGGTTTAGTGAATCTGGTTTTATATTGAGATCTTTTACCTACTTGGACTTGAGTTTTGTGCAGGGTAGTAGATATGGATCAATTTGCATCTTCTACATGCAAACACCCAGTTAGGCCAGCACTGTTTGTTGAAGATGCTTTTTGTTTGTTTGTTTGTTTGTTTGTTTCTATTGTGTATTTCTGGCTTATTTATCAAAAACTAGTCATCCATATGTGTGTGACCTCATGTCTAGGTTTTCAATTTGTTTCCATTTATCAATGTGACTGCCAACACCATGTAGTTTTTATTACTACAACTTCTAATACAGCTTGAAATCAGGGATAGTGATACTTTTAGGTGTTCTTTTACTGCACAGGATTGCTTTAACTGTCCTGCCTTTTTTGTTTTTGTTTTTGTTTTTTTCAAATGAATTTGAGCATTGCCCTTTCAGAGTTTTTAAAGAAGTTGGAATTTTGATGGGGATTCTGTTGAATCTGTAGATTACTTTTATTTAGAATGGTCATTTTTATTAGTTACCCTTACTGATCCATGAGCATGGGAGACCTTTCCATCTTCTAGTATACTCTTCATTTATTTTCTTCAGACTTGAAGTTTTTGTCATAAGAGTCTTTTACTTGTTTAGGTAGAGTAACTTCAAACTATTTGTATCTATGGTGAAAGGTGTTGTTTTCCTGAATTCTTTTACAACACATTTGTCTTTTGTGTATAGGAGGGGTACTATTTTTTTTTTAAGTCAATCTAATATACGATCAGTTCACTAAAGGTATTTATCAGCTGTAGAGGCTCCCTGATATAATTTTAAATTTTGGTGTTGCTTATGTATACTATCATATAATCTGCAAATAATGATACTTTGCCTTTTTTTTTCTTTCTAATTTGTATCTCCCTGATCTTTCAATTCTATTATTGCTATAACTAGAATTTCTTCTTCTTTTTTTTTTTTGAAAATATCTCTTCTCTCTTTATCTTTTTTATAAACTCATCAGTACTCATGTGTTCCATGAGAGAAATTCAGCAGAGCCACATTCATTTCAGACTTAATCATCTCCTTCAGCATCTCCACAGATCGGGAAGCAGGGCCAATGGTACAAATGATGCCAGTGTTGCTGTCAAGATGGGCATGGAGTCAATGTCCGGTCGCACATGGGTTCCAGGAAGGTGTCAGCCATGGCTGTATGGACCTGCTGTGTCTGAATGAAGGCAATCTCTGTTGTGTGTCTTCGGAATGGTTCCTGAAGTCCTCGTGCATACTTCAGATCCAGCTGCAGTACCAGTAGAAGACATCTGTTGAGTCAGGATACATCTCTGTTGTGCAGTAGAGTCTTACACTTTTCTCTCTCTCTTTTTTAATTTTTATGTTTTGTTTTTGATAATTTATGTACATTTCAAATGTTTTCCCATTTCCACATCTCCCCTTTGGAATCCGCTTATCACATTCCCCCTTCCCCTGCCTCTATGAGGGTATTCCCCCATCCAACCACCCACTCTGTCTTCCCTCCCTGGCATTCCCCTATACTGGGGCATCTTACGCCCTCAGGCCCAAGGGCCCCTCCTTCCCCTGATGGCTAACAAGACTCTCCTCTTCCACATATGTGGCCAGCATCATGGGTTCCTCCATGTGTATTCTTTGGTTGGTGATCCAGTCTCTGGGAGCACAGGGGGTCAGGCCAGTTGAACCGTTGCTCTCTCCATGGACTGCAAAATCCCTCAGCTCCTTCAGTTCCTTTTTCAACTCCTCCATCTAGGACCCCATGCTCAGTCTACCAGTTGCTGTGAATTGAATCTTGGATATTCTGGACTTTTGGGCTAATATCCACGTATCAGTGAGTATGTACCGTGTTTGTTCTTCTGTGACTGAGTTACCTCATTCAATATGTTATCTCCAAGTTCCATCCATTTGCCTGCGAATTTCATGAAGTCATTGTTTTTCTTGGCTGTGCAGTATTCCATTGTGTAAATGTACCACATTTTCTGTATCCGTTCCTCTGTTGAAGGACATCTGGGCTGTTTCTAGCTTCTGGCTTTTACAAATATGGCTGCTATGAACATAGTGGAGAATGTGTCCTTATTACATGTTGGAGCATCTTCTGAGTATGTGCTCAGGAATGGTATAGCTGTGTCCTCAAGTAGTATTATGTCAAATTTTAGGGTCCTCCAAACTGATTTCCAGAGTGGTTGTACCAGCTTGCAATCCCACCAGCAATGGAGGAGCGTTCCTCTTTCTCTACAGCCTCTCCAGCATCTGCTGTCATTTGAAATTTTTATCTTAGCCATTTTGACTGGTGTGAGGTGGAATCTCAGAGTTGTTTTGATTTGAATTTCCCTGATGACTAAGGATGTTGAACATTTCTTTAGGTGTTTCTCAGCCCTTCAAGTTTCCTCAGTTGAGAAGTCTCTATTTAGTTCTGTTCCCCATTTTTTGATAGGGTTATTAGGTTCTCTGGAGTCTAACTTCTTGAGTTCTTTGTATATATTGGATATTAGCCCTCTACATAGGATTGGTAAAAATTTTCCCAATCTGTTGGTTGCTGTTTTGTCCTATTGACAGTGTCTTTTGCCTTACAGAAGCTTTGCAGTTTTATGAGGTCCCATTTTTTGGTTATTGATTTAAGAGCATAAGCCATTGATGTTCTGTTCAGGAACTCTTCCTCTGTGCCCATGTGTTCAAGACTTTTCCCCACTTTATTTTCTAATAGATTCAGTGTATCTGGATTTATGTGAAAGTCCTTGATCCACTTGGACGTGAGCTTTGTACAGGGAGATAGGAATGGATCAATTTGAATTCTTTTACATTTTGACCTCCAGTTGAACCAGCACCATTTGTTGAAAATGCTGTCTTTTTTCCACTGGGTGGTTTTAGCTCCTTTGTCAAAGATGAAGTGACTGTAGTGTGTGGTTTCAATTCTGGGTCTTCAATTTTATTCCATTGATCTACCTGCCTGTTACTCTACCAATAGCAAGCAGTTTTTATCACTATTGCTCTGTAGTACAGCCTGAGGTCAGGAATGCTGATTTCCCCCAGAAGTTCTTTTATTGTTCAGAATAGTTTTTGCTATCCTGGGTTTTTTTGTTATTCCAAATGAAGTTGAGAATTGCTTTTTCTAAGTCTATGAAGAATTGAGGTGAATTTTTAATGGGGATTTCATTGAATCTGTAAATTGCTTTAGGCAGGATGGACAGTTTTACTATATCAATCCTGCCAATCCATGAGTGTGGGAGATCTTTCCATCTTCTGAGATCTTCGATTTCTTTCTTCAGAAATTTGAAGTTCTTGTCATACAGATCTTTCACTTGTTTGGTTAGAGTCACACCAAGATACTTTATATTGTTTGTGACTATTATGAACAATGAAATTTCCCTAATTTCTTTCTCAGCCTGTTTATCCTTTGAGTATAGGAAAGCTACTGATTTGTTTGAATTAATTTTATATCTGGCCACTTTGCCGAAGTTGTTTATCAGCTGTAGCAGTTCTCTGGTGGATTTTTTTGGGTCACTTAAGTATACCATCATATCATCTGCAAATAAAATTTTGATTTCCTCCTTTCCAAATTGTATTCCATTGACCTCCTTTTGTTGTCTAATTGCTCTAGCTAGAACTTTAAGTACTATATTGAATAGATAGGGAGAGAGAGGGCACCCTTGTCTAGTCCCTGGTTTTAGTGGGATTGCTTCACATTTCTATCCATTTAGTTTGATGTTGGCTACTGATTTGTTGTATATTGCTTTTACTATGTTTAGGTATGGGCCTTGAATTCCTGATCTTTCCAAGACTTTTATCATGAAGGGATGTTGAATTTTGTCAAATGCTTTTTCAGCATCTAATGAAATGACCATCTGGGTTTTTTTTTTTCTTTGAATTTATTTATGTAGTGTATTACATTGATGGATTTCTTGGTATTGAACCATCTCTGCATCCCTGGAATGAAGCCTACATGATTGTGGTGAAAGATCTTTTTGAATTGTTCTTGGATTTGGTTTGAGAGAATTTTATTGAGTATTTTTGTATCAATATTCATAAGGGAAATTCATCTGAAGTTTTCTTTATTTGTTGGGTCTTTGTGAGGTTTTGGTATCAGTGTAACTGTGGTCTCATAGAAGGAATTGGGTAGTGTTCCTTCTGTTTCTGTTTTGAGGAATAGATTTTAGAGTATTGTTATTAGTCTTTGAAGGTCTGATAGAATTCTGCACTAAACCCATCTGGACCTTGGCTTTTTTGGGCGGGAGGGGGTTGGGAGACTTTTAATGATTGTTTCTATTTCTTTAGGGGTTATGGGAGTATTTAGATGGTTTATATGATCATGACTCAATTTTGGTATTTGGTATCTGTCTAGAAAATTGTCCATTTCATCCAGATATTCCATGTTGTTGAGTATAGGCTTTTGTAGTAGGATCTGATGATTTTTCAAATTTCTTCAGTTTCTGTTGTTATATCTCCCTTTTCATTTCTGATTTTGTTAATTTAGATAATGTCTCTGTGCCCTCTGATTAGTCTGGCTAAGGGTTTATCTATCTTGTTGATTTTCTCAAAGATCCAGCTCCTGTTTTTTTTTTTTTTTTTATTTGTTTGTATAGTTCTTTTTGTTTCTACTTTGTTGATTTCAGCCCTGAGTTTGATTATTTTCTGCCCTCTTCTCCTCTTGGGTATATTAGCTTCTTTTTGTTCTAGAGCTTTCAGGATGGCACTCAGAGCTATGAGTTTTCCTCTTAACACGCTTCCATTGTGTCACATAGGTTTGGGTATGTTGTACTTTCATTTTCATTAAATTCTAGGAAGTCTTTAATTTCTTTCTTTCTTTCTTCCTCGATCAAGTTATCATTAAGTAGAGTGTTGTGCAGTTTCCATGTGTACATGGGCTTTCTGTTGTTTTTGCTGCAATTGAAGACCAGCCTTAATCAGGAGTGATATGATTGGAAGCATGGGATTATTTCAATCTTCTTATATCTGTTGTGGTTTTTTTTTTGTGACTGATTTTATGGTCAATATTGGAGAAAGTACCATGAAGTGCTAAGAAGGTATATTCTTTTGATTTAGGATGGAATGTTCTATAGTTAATTGTTAAATTCATTTGGTCCATAACTTCTGTTAGTTTCACCATAGTTAAACATGTCTCTGTTTAGTTTGTGTTTCCTACAACTGTCCATTGATGAGACTAGGGTGTTGAAGTCTCCCACTATTATTGTGTGAGGTGCAATGTGAGCTTTGAGCTTTAGTAACGTTTCTTTTATGAATGTGAGTGCCCTTGCATTTGGAACATAGATGTTCAGAATTGAGAGTTCTTCTTGGTAGATTTTCCCTTTGATGTGTATGAAGTTTCTTTTCTTATCATTTTTGATGACTTTTTGTTGGAAGTCAATTTTATCCAATATGGAATGGCTGCTCCAGCCTATTTCTTGGGACCATTTGCCTGGAAAATTGTTTTTCTGTCCTTTACTCTGAGGTAGGGTTTGTCTTTAACACTGAGGTACATTTCCTGTATGCAGAAATATGCTGGGTCCTGTTTATGTATCCAGACTGTTAGTCTATGTCTTTTTATTGGGTCATTAAGTCCACTGATGTTAAGAAATATTAAGGAATAGTGATTATTGCTTCCTGTTATTTTTGATGTTATTTTTGTGTTTGTGTTGCTATCTTCTTTCTGGTTTGTTGAAGGAAGAATACTTTCTTGTTTTTTCTAGGGTGTAGTGTCTCCCCTTGTGTTGGCGTTTTCCATCTATTATCCTTTGTAGGGCTGTGTTTGTGTAAGCTATTGTGTAAATTTGGTTTTGTCATAGAATATCTTGGTTTCACCATCTATGGTAATTGAGTGTTTTGCTGGGTGTAGCAGCCTGGGCTGGCACTTGTGTTCTCTTACAGTCTGTATAAGATCTGTCCAGGATCTTCTAGCTTTCATAGTCTCTGGTAAGAAGTCTGGTGTAATTTTGATAGGTCTGTTTTTATATGTTACCTGACCTTTTCTACTTGCTTTTAATATTCTTTTCTTGTTTTATGCATTTGGTTTTTTGACTATTATGTGACGGGAGAAATTTCTTTTTTAGCCCAATCTATTTGAAGTTCTGTATGCTTCTTGAATGTTTATGTTCATCTCTTTCTTTAGGTTAGGGAAATTTTCTTCTATAATTTTGTTGGAGATATTTACTGGCTCTTTAAGTTGGGAATCTTCACTCTCTTCTATACCTATTATCCTTAGATTTGGTTTTCTCATTGTGTCCTGGATTTCCTGGATGTTCGGGTTGGAGCTTTTTGCATTTTTTTATTTTCTTTGCCTGTTGTGTCAATGTTTTCTACGGTATCTTCTGCACATGAGATTCTCTCTTCTATCTCTTGTATTCTGTTTATGATGCTTGCATCTGTGACTCCTGATCTCTTTCCTAGGTTTTGTGTCTCCAGTGTTGTATCCATTTGTGATTTCTTTATTGTTTCTATTTCCATTGTTAGATCCTAGATGGTTTGGTTCACTTCTTTCACCTGTTTGGTTGTGTTTTCCTATAATTCTTTAAGGGATTTTTGTGTTTCCTCTTTAAAGGCTTCTAGCTGTTTACCTGTGTACTCTTGTATTTCTTTAAGGGAGTTAATTATGTCCTTCTTAACATCTTCTCTAATCATCATGAGAAGTGATTTTAAATCTGAGTCTTGCTTTTCTGGTGTGTTAGGATATCGAGGGCTAGCTATGGTGGGAGAACTGGGTTGTGTTGATGCCAAGTTGCCTTGGTTTCTGTTCCTTATGTTTTTGCCCTTGCCTTTTGCCATCTGGTTATCTCTGGTGTTAGCTGGTCTTGCTCTCTCTGACTGTGGCTTGTCCTCCTGCAAACCTCTGCATCAGTACTCCTTGGAGACCAGCTCTTTCTGAGAGGAATTTGGGTTTCGAGAGCTATGGTACAGGGTCAGCTCTGGGGTGCAGACAGAAACCAGAAGGATCCTGTCCCCAGCTTTCCTTTGGTTCTTGTGTCCTGATAGCTCTATAAGGGTTCCCCTTGAGCCAGGAATTTGAACAGAAGTGTCGGTCTTGCCTGTGCTTGAAGGTGTGTTGGCACTCCTGGGAGACCAGCTCTCTCCTGGCACTTTTTGAGTTTGGATCCCTGTGTCACAGGATCAGCTCCGTGGCCACAGAAGGAAACTAGAAGGCCACTCTTCAGTCCCTGTGCCCTGAGGGTTCTGGGTGGGTCCCTCTGAGCATAGGTGCTGGCCTTATCCCCATTCACAGGCTTGTCCACACTCCTGGGAGGCTAGCTCTTTCCCTGAGCTATTGGGTATAGAATCGTGTTTTACAGGTCACAGGCCTAATAAACTGGAAGGCTCCTGTCCCAGGCTGCTCCTCAGTCCTTGTGTCCTGGGGCTTCAGTGTGGGTCCTCCTGAGCAGTGGTGCTTATCTTACCTCTGCTCACAGGCTTATCCACACTCTTGGAAGGCTAGGTTTCTCCTGGTGCTATTTGGCTATGGAGCCCTGTGGCACAGACTGAGGTCTCCGGCCACAGATGGAAATTGGAAGGCCGAATTTCTATCACTATACGTAATAGATACATTGATAGTCGACATCCTTGCTTGCTGCTCATTTTAACGGAGTTGTTTTGAGTTTCACTCCATTAAATTTGATGCTGGCTATCAACTTGCTGTAAGTTGCCTTTATTGTGCTTACTTATGTCCTTTGTAACCTTGAGAGATATTGATCTGTAATTCTTTTTTATTGATTCTTTGTGTTATTTGGGAATCAGTGTGATTGTGGCCTCATATCATGAATTTCACAATATTGCTTCTTTTTCTATTTTGTGGAATAATTTGAGAATTGGAATCAACTCTTCTTTGAAAGTTCATGGGAAACCCATTGAAGAGGAGAGGAGTAAGTCTACTATCCAGAGGAATCAAGGAACCAAGAAAACATGGCCCGCATAATCAACTAAGCAGGGCTTCCACACTGGGACTCACAGAGATTAAAGTGACAAACATGGACCCTATACAGGTCTGATGTAGTTTCTCTGCATATATCTTATAGTTGTGTAGGTTGGTGTTCTTGTGGGACTACAATAAATATGAGTGGAGGTATGTCTCTGAGACTTTTCTACCTACTATGTTGCCTTGTCTAGCCTTGATATGAGGGATTTTGCCCAGTGTTCTATGGATATCCCTGGAAAGCCTGCTCTTATTTGAAGGAAAAGAAAAATGGACTGTAACTGGAAAGGAGGGGAGATGGATGGAGGGACTGTGATAAGTAGAGGGAGAGGAAACTGAGTTCGGGATTTAATGGATAAGAGAGAAATATAAATAATAAATAAATAAATACATATTATGATAAGATTTTAAAAAGCAAATGGTTTTCTACACTATATTCTGATTATGTTTACCCCTCCCCAACACTTCCAGTTTCTTCCCCCCTCCCCTTTCTCTATATCCACACCCTGTCTGCCTCTCATTATAAAACAAAGATGCATCTAACAAAAGATAATAAAATGAAATAAAATGATTAATAAAAAACAAATTAGAATATACTAAAGCAACTAGTCAAGAAAAGGAGACAAAGACAATATAAGAAACTCATATAGCTGCAGAGATACACACATATGCACACTAAAGAATCCCATTAAAATCCCAAAGCAGAAGCCATAACAAATACGCAAAAGATCTGTAAGGTAGAAAAAACAAATGAACAGACATGATTAAATATTCTGAGACAAAAGAAAATGCCCTTGAGTTCATTTTGTGTTGGCCATGTACTGTTGGATTTGTGCTGTACCCTTAAGAGTAATTTGATTTCTCTAATGAGATTCCTTTGTAGAAAATTAACTTTTCATTTGTAAGTAGCTATCAATTGGATATAGCTTTTGGGTTAGGATGGAGGTATGTTCCTACATATCTTTCAGCTCCAGAACCCTATATGATGCACACCTGCAGCAGGTCCTACAAATATCGCCCCAGTCTGTGAGTTTGTAACTTCATCAGCCCTGTTGTGTCTAGAAGGCCTTGATTTCTTGGTGTCCTCTATCACTGCTCGCTCTGACACTCTTTCTGCATCTTCATTTGCAGAGTTCCCTGAGGCCTGAAGTAAGGGGTTTAATGGAGACACTCTTTTTAGTGCTGAGTGGTCCCAGGTTTCTCATAATCTCCATAATGTCTGACTGTGGGTCTCTGTTCAAAGAAATAAAAGAAAAAAAAAACTTTTTAAGTTGAAAAAAGAAGCTTTGTTTTCTAGTCATTTCCAAAAGTAAAACTGCTGGTGTTTAAGTATACTATAAGTACTATAAGATATAACAATGCATTAGTGATTCATAAAGCACATAATTTCCTTTACTTTTTGCAGCAACCTCATTTAATAATAGTTAATTTCTGTACTTAAAGAAATAAAATAAACTATTAATAAGTTAACTGTGAGGCTGACAAAATAGCTCAACAGATAAAGATAATTGCTGTCCAGTGATCTTAGTTCCATCCACAAGGCCAATGGAAAAGTAGATAGATCCTCTGATGTACATATGTGCAGTATGGTGCATACACATATGTTAATGTGTGCACATACACACAAAAACACACCATTTACACACTAAATGTAACAAAAAAGTAAAATCACACAAATGTTGGGACAGATATGATTCATCCATTTGTTTCATGCAAATTCCTTGCTTTTAATATCTTCTTTAGGCAAAAATTGAATATCTTCTTTAAGCAAAACCTGGGGATGAAGAGATGGTTCAGTGGAGAAGAACACCTATTGCCCTTGAAGAAGACACAGGTTTAGTTTCTATACCTATATGATGGCTAACAACTATAACTCCAGTTTCAGGACTTCTGATGAGTTCTTTTCACATCTATGGGTACCAAATATGTATCCCATGTACATATATACATGCATGTGAGCTAGTATTCAAACAAATATAACAAAATTTAGTAGATCTTTTTAAAAAGAGGTTCTTTCCTCTTTAAAAAATAATTTATGCAGCAGTTATTGAAATCACACACATATATAAAATATATATTATGTACAGTATAATATATTGTGTTACTATATGTAAAGATATATGTTAATTTCTGCATTTAAAAATAAACCATTAATAAGTTAAATAACTCAATGGATGAAGGTAGTTACTGTTCAGCAATTTCCAGTTTATGTATTGGAAACATATATAGATATATATATTAGGAAATTTATTGGAACTGGATTGTTGATGTGAATCTAAATAGATATTTAGACTTTTATAGATTTTATTTACCCTCTGAACTGCAGTCAATTAAAAGTAGACAAGTTTGTGTACAATACTTATTTTCTTTTTATAAACAAAATTTGATGATTTTGAATGTAGAGCTTCTCTGAATATTACCATAGATTAGTGCAGTTCTACTTATGGTTTCAGAATATAAAAAAAAATAATCTAATAAGTGATATAAATGTTTCTAGGATTTCTCATTTAGGATTTAGTCTTTCTATGTGATTATTGTAGGATATAATGAGTTAAAGTATATGTGCCTACTGCTTTCATTCAGGGTCTTAATGACAAACTACATAAAATAATGCAGAAGACTAAGACTTATGAGAAAGACAGGTTTATTGTATTATTTTACTATATTTAGAGTTTCAAATTAGATAACCTTTTGTCTTCTGTGAACCCCTCACAGCCTCATCTGCAGGGTAATCCCAATGCCAGCTCTAGGTGCAATTTACACATCAAAACCAACAGTTTTCATCTGCTTTGCTATGTGTTTACTCTTGCCATTATGCCAAACTCACCATTACTATAAAAACAAGATTCGCACACCTTCTCTCTTCAGTGAGTGTCTTCTTTGCTTCGTCCTTACCAAGTTGCCCTGCTTTCTCAGGGAAACAGCAAAGCTGTTAGAGATTGATTGCACACTTTCCCTTTCCTTCTGGTCACCATTTGTCACTGTTGAAAGTAAACAGCAAAATAAAATCTTCTCTGATGAAATGAGATGCCATACAAATCCCACACTGTCTGTCCTTCAGGGCCAAGACGTGATTGTTCCTTGTGCCTCTGGTTACTTGTGTAGGCATCCTCACCAATCTGAAACACATATATCTAGCTGTAAAGCTAGGAAGTCTACACTGTTTTAAATATTTAAATGTAGTATTATCATTTCTTTTAATTTTATTATTACTAATTTTAAAGTTTTTAGTAATAATATTATTATTGATTTATTTACTTATTTACTTCACATCCCACTCACTTCCTCCCACCCAGTCATCCCCTCCCACAATCCTATCCACATCCCCCACTCCTGTTCTCCACTATTTGGCTCTGGGTGTCTGCATCTGTCTGAGTCAACTGCTGGGTGGAGCCTCTCAGAGAACTAGCATACCAGAGTATCATTAGTAGTGTTAGGGATTGGTGCTTGCCCATGAGATGGGTCTTAAGTTGGACCAGCTATTGGTTGGCCGTTCCCTCAGTATCTGTTCCATCTTCCATGCCTGCACTTCTTGTAGACAGGATAAATTTTGAGTTGAAATTTTTGTGGGTAAGTTGATATCTTTATTGCTCCACTGGGGTTTTTTCCTGGCAACAGGAGGTGGCCTCGTCAGAATTCCATATCCCCAATGCTGTGAGTCAGAGCTAAGGTCACCCATATTGTTTCTTATCCCGGGTCTCTGTCTCGTCCTGGAGACATCTCCCACCTCCCCATTTGCAGATTTCATTTATTCTCATGGCCATCTGGACATTACTTCTTATAAGAAATCTTCATAATTTAGTATTGTTATTGTTCATTTAGTTCTTCAAATTCTGTAATATAATTCAATTAAGATTTTGACAAACATCATTTAGAAATAGTACTCAGATTTCAATTAAGTTTGTTAAAATATAAGGAATCTGATTTTGATGTTAAAATTTAAAAAGACATTTTAATTCTAAGAAATCATCAGTTTGTAACCTAATAAAATTAATGATGCTAAAATAGTATGTAAATCCAAAAAGTTTGTATTTGTCTTTTATTTTGAATGGAATGCTTACCCATTACAAGACATCAAAGTCAAAATGATGTGTCCAAAAGCACCTTGGACATCATTCCATTTATTAATTATCTATAGAAATACAATCTGAAAATGACTATGAAAACAAGAGTCATACTGAATTTAGATACAGGTAGAGAGTTGCCATTGCACTAATAAATATTAAATTTTAGAGGTATAAGATAAAAGTTAGCATTTTATTAGGAAAAGTTATAGGCTATGTGTATAAGTGTGTATGCATGTGTGTACAGTTAATTTTAAAAAGACCATCAACTTGAGACAGCAATAATTATTATATGAGAGAATTTGTAAGAAAGAAATAATATAATTGTAGTAGAATATTAACAAATAAAGAAATAAAAGTTAAAAGTACTGTTGTAGTTTGAAAGTGTCATGGTAGAAAAAAACAGATTGCACATTTAAAAAAGAAAAGAAAAGTTTTGAAAATTCTGAAAAAGGTCATGATCAATAACTATATATGTGCTTCATATTCTTTCCCCCATAGTTCTCCCATGAAGATATGCATTTATCAAACATTTAATAATGTAGAGTACCCAAATTCTTTTAAAGATCTCCTAGTGAATATTAAGTCAGCAATACTATAATTCCTTTGTATCATAAACTAAAGCAGGTATTCATTTAATAACTACTTGTCACCTCACAAAGTACTCTTATTTAAATATTAGTCTACAAAATCATTTGATCCTTTGGCAGGTGTTTCTCTGAAATATTTCTGTCTTATATCTTAAATATGTATGTAGAAAGTCTTTTCTCTTTATTGTGGCAAAATTACCTATTGACTATTCTGTTTAGATTAATCATGGGACAGAGGTCAAAAAGACTGTAAAAGCCAGAGGCAGCAAATAAAACCAAGCAGTATTTTCTAGCTATAAAAGAGCAATAGTATATAAACTAACAATAGTTGTGAATATATACATAAAACGTTTATAAGATCAAGTCAGAAATAACCCTAACATGGAGAGTGGGGGTGTTCAAGAAGTTTCACTTATAACTTAAGAAACACTGATGGTGTCAAAGAGGAAGTGGTCAGATTGAAGACCCTGAACATCTGCTATTGGACCTGTAGATAGTCTGTTACCATTCAGACACTACCAGTGGACTCTGGATTTAACAAAAGGAATACATGAAATTAGTAAAAAATAGTGGTGAGGAAAAAGGATGAAATTTTAGGGGCAGGATAAGGTGAAATTGATAAAAGCAGTACATATGTATATGAAACTTCCAGCAATAACTGTCATATGTTCAGTAACTAAGAAATACTGGATGTTATACATAATGCCTTACAGAAGGTTATAAAATATCATCTTTTTGCTCTCATGTTCTTTTTTGCCTGCTTGTACTAATGATTCAAGGTTAAGGAAATCCTTGCAGAAGTTTATGAAATACCTAGTGAAAGGCTTCTATCCAGTCATAAGTGATATATAGAAACACAGACACAGATGGTACTGCTCAAAACTTTGTATGATCCATACTTCAGTAATGTTCTTCCATACAGACTATGACAACCTTTAAACAGGCACTCATCTAAGCAATGCCCAGAGACTCAGGAAACTGAAATGATGAGATAACAAATGTTTAGAGTAATCTAGTTTGTAGGACAAATTGCCAGCTAACAAGACATACTTTAAAAGTTCAAATTTATCAAGGTCCGTTGTCAAGTCTACTTTGTAGATATCAGCTACTGAAGATACTTCTGAAAATCAAAAATAATAAGCATGCTGGTGTGTTTGGTGTTTCCAGCTTCTGGCTATGAGAAATAAAGCTGCTATGAACAAAGAGGAGCATGTGTTCTTGTTATATGGGGAACATCTTTTCGGTATAGGTCCAGGAGTAGTATAGCTGGGTCCTCAGGTAGAACAATTTCCAATATTCTGAGGAGCCACCAGAATGATTTCTAGAGTGGTTGTACCAGCTTGCAATCCCACCAGTAATGGAGGAGTATTCCTCTTTCTCCACATCCTTGCCAGCATCTGCTGTCACCTGAGTTTTTGATCTTAGCTTTTCTGATTGGTGTGAGGTGGAATCTCGGGGTTGTTTTGATTTGCGTTTCTGTGATGACTAAGGATGTTGAACATATCTTTAGGTGCTTCTTCGATGTTGCTCAGTTGAGAATTCTTTGTTTGGCTCTGTAACCCATTTTTTAATAGGGTTATTTGGTTCTCTGGAGTCTATCTTCTTGAGTCCTTTTTATATTTTGGATATTAGCCATCTATGGGATCTAGGGTTGGTAAAGATCTCTGCCCATTTTGTGGATTGCTGTTTTGTCCTATTGACAGTGTCCTTTGCCTTACAGATGCTTTTCAATTTTATGAGATCCCATTTTTCAATTCTTGATCTTAGAGCATAAGCCATTGTTGTTCTGATCAGGAAATTTTTCCCTCTGTCAATGTGTTTGAGGTTCTTTCCCACTTTCTCTTCTATTAGATTCATTGTATCTGGTTTTATGTGAAGGCCTTTGATCCACTTTGACTTGAGATTTGTACAAGGAGATAAGAATGTGTCAATTTGCATTCTTCTACATGCCGACCGCCAGTTGAACCAGCACCATTTGATGAAAATGCTGTGTTTTTCCCACTGGATGGGCTTGGCTCCTTTGTCAAAGATCAAGTGACCATAGTTGTGTGGGTTCATTTCTGGGTCTTCAATTCTATTCCTTTGATCTACCTGTCTGCCTCTGTACCAATATAACGTGATTTTTATCACTACTGCTCTGTAATAGAGCTGGATATCAGGGATGGTGATTTCTCTAGAAGTTCTTTTATTGTTGAGAATGTTTTCTGACATCCTGGGTTTTATGTTATTCCAGATAAATTTGAGAATTGCTCTTTCTAACTCTGTGAAGAACTGGGTTGGAATTTTGATGGGGAATGTATTGAATCTGTGATTGCTTTAGGTAAGATGGCCAGTTTTCTATGTTAATCTTGCAGATCCATGAGCATGGAATATATTTCTATCTTCTGAGTTATTCTTCGATTTCTTTTTTCAGAGTCTTGAAGTTCTTGTCATACAGATCTTTCACTTGCTTGGTTAATGTTACACCAAGATATTCCATATTATTTGTGACTATTTTAAAGGGTGTCATTTCCCTAATTTTTTCTTAGTCCATTTATTTTTTGAGTAGAGGAAAACTACTGATTTGTTTGAGTGAAATGTGGTACATTTACCTAGTGGAGTACTACTCAGCTATTACAAACAATGATTTCACAAATGGATTGAACTTGAATATATCATCTTGAGTGCAGTAACCCAATCACAAAAGAACACGCATGGTATGTACTCACTGAAAAGTGGATATAAGCCAAAAAAAAAGCTAGAATTATCCATGATAAAACTCCATATGAAACCTAAGAAGAAAGAAGATCACACCAAAGTGTGGATGCTACAGTACTACTCGGGAGAGGGAAGAGAATAAACTCTAAGAAGTAGAGGGAGAGAGGAAAAAAAAGTAAAGGAAGAGAAGAGGGGGAGGAAATGGGGGGCAGTTCAGCTCTGAGAAGAGATGAGGGAGACATTCAGAGGATCAGGAATTTGAAAGTAGATATGTAGCAGTCAGGGAGGGGGAACAAGGAGGGGGTGGTAGCCACTAGAAAGTCCCAGATGGCAGGACCCAATAGGTTCCCAGGACCCAAGAGGGAGAACTTTAGCCGAAATACCAAACAAAGGGGATATAGAACCTGTAGAGACCATATCCAGTGGATAGTTACAAACCCCAGTTGAGAGATGGGTGACCCACCCACCTCAAAAATGTTAATCCAGATTTTCTCCTGTCAAAAGGAAATTTAGGGACAAAGAGTGGAGCAGAAACTGAAGGAAAGGCCACACAGAGACTGCCCCACCTAGGGATCCATATCATTTGCTGACATCAAACCCAGACACTATTGGTAATGCCAAGAAGTTCTTACTGACAGGAGCCTGTTATAGCTGTCACCTGAGAGGCTCTGTCAGAGCCTCACCAATACAGATGCAGATGTATACAGCCAAACATTGGAGTGAGTGTAGGGACCTCAATGGGGAAGTTAGGATAAGGACTTTAGGAGCTGAAAGGGTTTACAACCTCATAGGAAGAACAACAATATCAATCAACTAGACCCCTCAAGGCTTCCAGCAACTAAACCACCAACCAAAGAGTACACAGGGAGTGATTCATGGCTCCAGCTGCATATGTAGCAGAGGAATGCCTTATTTGGCATCAATGGGAGGGGACCCCCTTGGTCCTGTGGAGACTTGATGGCTCAGGATAGGGGAATACTAGGCTGCTGAGACAGGAGTGGGTATTGGTGGGGAAGCACCATCATAGAGTCAAGGGGTATGGAGGAGGGGATAGGGGCCTTGAGGAGGGGAAACCAGGAAGGGGGATAACATTTCAATTGAAAATAAATAAAATAACCAATAAAAAAAGTAAGCATGCTGGCTTTTAAAGTGCCAGAGTTCTGAATGTGGAAGGCTACTGATTGTGTTAGGCTACTAACACAGAGTTCCCATTTATAATAGAACATTTAAAAGAGCTGTGCTACATGTGTGTCCCTAATGAAAGTCCAGAAAATAAAAGAAGAGCATGAATTTGGTTTAAACTAGCATTATTGAAAAACTTCTGTAATATCCCTGTTCAGTTTTTTGCATTCCTAAATAAAACATAATAGATTTAGATACCATCTTTTGGTGGTGTTTATGCTGTGTCTCAGAATTATATTGATAGTAAATTTCATATTTAGAAAGACTTATTTATTTATGTATTTTATATATGTTCATGTTTTATCTGTATATCCTTCTGCACATCAGAAGAGGGAATTGTGTCCCACGGTATTACAAGTAAATAGATCCAGTTGTGATCCACAGTGTGGGTGTTGGGAATTGAGCTCATGCAAGATCTGTAAAAAACCAGGCAGTGCTCTTAACTATTGAACAATCCCTCAAACTCCTAAACATGGATCTTTATTGTGTAGTATTTGAGCTATAGAAATGAAATGGCTGAAAATGTCTATAAATGAGTCTTTTTTTTTCTTGATACTTTATTTACATTTCAAATGTTTCCCCCCTTTCCAAATCTCTCCTTTGGAACCTCCCTATTCCCTCCCCCTCCCCCTGCTTCTATAGGGGTATCCCCCCCCCTCGACTTCCCTCCTTGGCATTCTCCTGTATTGGGGCATCTAACACCCTCTGGCCCAAGGGCCCCTCCTTCCCCTGATGGCTAACAATACCCTCCTCTGCCACATATGTGGCCAGCATCATGGGTCCCTCCATGTGTATTCTTTGGTTGGTGATCCAGTCTCCAAGAGCATTGAGGGGTCAAGCCAGTTGCCACTTTTGCTCCCTCCCTGGGACTGCAAACTCCCTCAGCTGCTTCAGTCCCTTCTCCAACTCCTCCATTTGGGACCTCACACTCAGCCCTATGGTTGCTGTGAAGTGACTCTTGGGTATTCCGAACTTTTGGGCTAATAACCACTTATGAGTGAGTACATACAATGTTCATTCTTTTGTGACTGTGTTACCTTGCTCAGGATGATATTTTCAAGTTCCATCCATTTGCCTGTGAATTTCATGAAGTCATTGTTTTTAATAGCTGAGTAGTATTCCATTGTGTAAATATACCACATTTTCTGTATCCAATCCTCTGTGGAGGGACATCTGGGTTGTTTCCAGTTTCTGGCTATTATAAATATGGCTGCTATGAACATAGTGGAGCATGTGTCTTTATTTCATATTGGAGCATCTTCTGGGTATATGCTCAGGAGTGGAATAGCTGAGTCCTCAGGTAGTATTATGTTCATTATAAAAGAGTCTTAAATTCAGTTTACTTTCTTTAAACATGAATTCTGTGTTCTGGTTTGTTTTGATATTTTCATATAGCCTAGATTGGCCTTGAACTCATGATCCTCTTGCCTTCACTTTTTCAGTGCAGTGATCACGTGTTCCCTCATGTCTGTCAAGCCATGAATTTATTACTTCCAACTTTATTGCTGCTGCTACTACTATGACACCTACCCCACTATTATTCAGAGTAAATTAAGCTACCTTGTACCAAATGTTTCTGCTGTACAGTTTTTGTATTATTTCTCCATACTGCATAACTATTACATGTTTATGGATGTTTCTTAGTCAAAGGATTTGGAAGATTAAAAAAGAAATAATTTTTGTTAAATAAATAATATTGGTATTTTTGATGTTTAACATCAAATATTATATGGAGTAAATTATATTAAAATGTACTGAAATGGGTGAAGTATAAAAAGACACATTTGAGCCAATCTTTCATTCTATTTAATATTGAAATACAAAGATATAATAATGAATGTAACTTTGAAGTTTTACATAACATGTCTATGTAGAGATGCATTTTTTTTTTTCACTTGAAATAGTATCTAAATGATTAATGTGCTGGCCAAGTGACATTTCTCCTCCTTTGTGAGGGCTTGTAAAGACTCCAAAAATAGGTAAAAGATATACATTTAAGTTTGCTATTCTAGATGAATTATGTGGCTGTGAAATCTACTAAAACAAAAGTGTTGACATCCATTCTACAAAACATAGACTAGTATGTCCTTCCAAGCTTTTTCTATAATACTCCAATCAATCCACTTTTACTTTTGTTTTTTGATTATAATCACCCTCACATATATAAATATAAATATTCTTGGTAATTTCAAGTTACCTATTAGTTAATGGTATTCTATTTTTCTTTCTCTCCTGTACTCCTTTGAGTTTCATTGTGAATTATCAAAAAGTAGTTAAGGCCTACACTTCCTGTCATTAAATGGTCCAGGAAACATTTATCAAAAATTCATAATATTTGAAGATGTTATTATTCTAGATTTTGTTATTTAGTTATCTTCTATAGTATTTATTTTCCTTTATTAAGATGTTATTATTACTAAATGCCAGCAAAGTGCATGCTAGTATATCAGTATGTCTTAAATGAGGCTCAAGGCTTGTCAGCTCAGGGTCACATCACTCAGCCTGCTAACAAGAAGCAAAAACAGCAAATGTGTACTTGCTATTGGGTTATGAGCTGAAATGGAACTATAAATAGTTTCCACATTTATGATAACATGGTCAGAGCAGATTCCCTAACTATAACATTTGCATTCCTCTATATATATAAAAAAAATGATGTTGGCTCCCTAATTTTTAAGGGAGTTGCAGCAACACTCATGTCAAAATATTAAGTTTCCATTAAGTGTCTTGTTAATACAAAGAAATAGCATTTATAACTATATTATCTATTTGAGGTGGCAAAGAATAGATTACCAGAACATTATAGAAAGTTGATTAACATTCATCATGCAGAAATAACCACATAGGAGAACCTACCTGCTACTAATGCATATCTGTACTGTGATATCAATGAATGTATTCCTGTTATTTTTTTCATTTTTATTATATGTTGATTTTTCAGTATAACAACATAGTTTTAGTAATTTAATTCATATTTTGATGTTTGAAACAAGATTTGCCTTGTTAGTTCAAATGAGATTCTAAACCATGATCTTCCTCCTTTAGCTTTCAAGAGTTTGGGATTTTAGATATGTACATGATACCCTGAAAACACAAAACACAAAACAAAAAAACCTAAACCTAAAATATTTTGAATATAAAAATTATTTTAAGAGTTCACTAGTGTTTTAGAATTTGAGGCAGTATATAATATATTCAGCAAATTGTTCCTTCAAACTAACTGTAATTCAATGGTAAAACTGCATTTATTTATTGATCATTGATATTTTTTACTTAATGAATAGAATGTGATGTTACTTTAAAAACACACCATCTAAATGCTTTCAAGCCACCTGTAATATATAATTTCTCAAACATGAAGTAATTTCTCTTCCCCAGCTACTACCTAAAGTCTAAGTATTTGAAGCTCATGGCTCTGTGTGCCCCTTAATCATAGAGAAACATGGCTTTGTCTTCTGCAGTATCCAGCGAGTGCTTTAAGACTCTTGCCTGGATATTTTTCACTCTTCACTATTTATAGTAAACATTATTCTGGGCTCTAATTAATCTTACATTTTTGTGGTTTGTTTTTAAGAATTCAGTGCTGAAATGTTTACAGCACTGATCTTGTAAATCTCAAGCTTAAATATGACTCCTGAGTCTGTGTTTTACTTCCTTATCTTCTTATGTTGATCAGGTGTTTTCTTAGGATGGATGACTAGTCAAAACAGAAGGAGGAAATGCTATGATTGTACCAGTGATTTTAAAGTAAGGATGGTTGTAGACTTATCTCTGTTCTTCAATTCACTATCTTCAATGAAAAAAAAAAAGAACAAGAGTAAAATCAGGAAGACCAAGAAGAGAGCAACATTTAGAGCCAAGGGCAATCTCATTTGAGTAAGTCTAACTTCATCTGTTGGTCTCATTCCCTTATTCTTCTCATATTGATTACAGCAAGCTGTGGCTATTCATAATCGCAGTCTTAGTACAGTCCAATGATTTTACCCATTTTTTTCTTTATCTTCTGTTTGTTCATCCTTTCCATTTCCTCTCCACCTTTTCCTTCAGTGAAATTGGGACTAGTCATATCAGTCTATCTTCCCCCATTTTTTTTTTCTTGGATATTTCAATTATTTAAATTTCAAATGTTACCCCCCGTCCCAGTTTCTTCTCCACAAGGCCACTCTCCCTCTCCCCTGCCTCTATGAGTGTGCCATCCCACTGACCCACCCACTCTGGTCTCAGCACCCTATCATTCCCCTATTCTAGCTCATATGGGTCATTGAGCCTCCAAAGGACTAAGGGATTCCCCTCCTGTTGTCACACAGACCTTTCACTTGTTTGGTTAGAGTCACACCAAGATATTTTATATTATTTGTGACTATTGTGAAGGGTGTCATTACCCTAATTTGTTTCTCAACCTGTTTATGCTTTGAGTAAAGGAAAGCTACTGATTTATTTGAGTTAATTTTATACTCAGCCACTTTGCTAAAGTTGTTTAGGAGCTGTAATTGTTCTCTCATAGATATTTTTGGGTTGCTTATTAATACTACCATATCATCCAGAAATAGTGATATCTTGACACCCTCTTTTCCCATTTGTATCCCTTTGATCTCCTTTTGTTTCCTAATTGCTCTGGCTATAACTTCAAGTACTATATTGAATAGATATAGGGAGAGTGGGCAGCCTTGTCTTGTCCCTGATTGTAGTGGGATTGCTTCAAGTTTTTCTCTATTTAGTTTGATGTTGGCTATTGGTTTGCTGTATATTACTGTTATTATGTTTGGATATAGACCTTGAATTCCTGATCTCTCCAAAACTTTTAACATCAAAAGGTATTGTATTTTATCAGAGGCTATTTCAGCATCTAATGAGATGATCATGTATTATTTTTTCCTTTGAGTTTGTTTATATAGTGGATTATGTTGCTGAATTTCTGTATATTGAACCATCCCTGCATCCCTGGGATGAAACCTGGTTGATAATGGTAAATGATCGTTTTGATTTGTTCTTAGATTCAGTTTTCGAGAATTTTACTGCATATACTTGCATCAATATTCATGAGGGAAATTGGTTTGAAATTCTCTTTCTTTGTTGGGTCTTTGTGTGGTTTAGGTATCAGTGTAACTGTGGCTTCATAGAATGGATTGGGTTGTGTTCCTTCTTTCTGTTTTATGGAATAATTTGAGAAGTATTGGTATTAGGTCTTCTTTGAAAGTCTGATAAAATTCTGCACTAAAATCATCTGGTCCTGGGCTTTTTTTGGTTGGGAAACTTCTTTTTTTTTTTTTTCATATTTTATTTACATTTCAAATGTTTCCCCCTTTTCCGATCTCCCCTTTGGAACTTCCCCATTCCCTCCCCCTCCCCCTGCCACTATGGGGGTAATCTCCCACCTACCCACCCATTCTCGGCTTCCCTCCTTGGCATTCTCCTATACTGAGGAATCTAACACCCTCAGGCCCAAGGGCCTCTCCTCCCCCTGATGGATAACAAGACCCTCCTCTGCCACATTTGTGGCCAGCACCATGGGTCCCTCCATGTGTATTCTTTGGTTGGTGGATCAGTCTCCAGGAGTATCAGGGGGGTCAGGCCAGTTGCCACTGTTGATGCCTCCCTGGGGATGCAAACTCCCTCAGCTCCTTCAGTCCTTTCTCCAAGTCCTGGAATTGTTTAGATTGTTTATCTTATACTAATTTTTTTTTTATTTAAGGCCAGCCTTAATCCTTGGTGATCTGATAATATGCATGGGATTATTTCAATCTTCTTTTGTCAGTTGAGGCTTGTTTTGTGCCCAATTGTATAGCCAGTTTTGGAGAAGGTAACATTAGGTGCTGAAAAGAAGGTAACCTTTCACTTTAAAGTGAAATGTTCTGTAGATACCTCTTTTTTTTTTTTTTCTGTTTTTCGAGACAGGGTTTCTCTGTAGCCCTGGCTGTCCTGGAACTCACTCTGTAGACCAAGCTGGCCTCGAACTCAGAAATCCGCCTGCCTCTGCCTCCCGAGTGCTGGGATTAAAGGCATGCGCCACCACTGCCCAGCTAGATACCTCTTAAGTCCATTTGGTTCATAACTTCTGATAGTTTCACCATGTGTCTGTTTAGTTTCTGTTTCCATGATCTGTCCATTTGTGAGAGTGGGGTGTTGAATTCTCCTATAATTATTATGTGAGGTTCAATGTGTACTTTGAACTTCAGGAGCGTTTCTTTTACAAACGTGGGTTCCCTTGCATTTGGGGCATAGATGTTCAGAATTGAGAGTTCATCTTGGTGGATTTTCCCTTTGATGCATATGCAGTGACCTTTCTCATCTCTTTTGATAATGTTTGACTGAAAGTCTATTTTATTGGATACTAGCATTGCTACTCCAGCTTGTTTTTTGCTACCATTTGCTTGGAAATTTTTTTCCAGCCTTTTCCTTTGAGGTATTGCCTGTTTTTGTCACTGAGATATGTTTCCTGTATGCAGGAAAATGCTGGACATTATTTAGGTATCTAGTCTGTTAGTATTCCTTTTGATTGAGGAGTTGAGTCCATTTATGTTGAGTGATATTAAGGACAAATGATTGTTGCTTCCACTAATTTTTCTTGTTAGGGTGGAATTACTTTTTTGTGTTTCTCTTACTTTGAGTTTGTTGTTAGAAGATTAATTTCTTGCCTTTTCTTGGGTGTAGTTTTCCTCCTTGTGTTGGAGTTTTCCTTCTATTTTCCTCCGTAGGACTGGATTGGTGAAAAGATTTTGTTTAAATTTTGTTTTGTCATGGAATATCTCTGTTTCTCCATCTATGGTAATTGAATGTTTTGCTAGGTATAGTAGCCTGGGCTGGCATTTTTGTTCTTTTAGGGTCTGTATGGTATCTGCTCAAGATCTGGCTTTTAGATTCTTTGTTGAGAAGTCTGGTGTAATTCTGATGTCTGCCTTTATATGTTACTTGACTTTTTCCCTTACCACTCTTAACATTCTTTCTTTGTTCTTTTCATTTGGTATTTTGGTTATTATGTGACGGGGGGGATTTCTTTTCCGGTCCAAACTGGTTTTCTGTAGGCTTCTTATATGTTTATGTTCATCTCTTTCTTTAGGTTAGGGAAGTTTTCTTCTATAATTTTGTTGAAGATGTTTACTGGCCCTTTGAGTTGGGAATCTTCACTCTCTTCTATACCTATTATCCTCAGGTTCTGTCTTCTCATCGTGTTCTGGATTTCTTGAACATTTTGGGTTAGGAGCTTTTTGCTTTTAGTATTTTCTTTGACTGTTGTGTCAATGACTTCTGTGGTATCTTCTATGCCTGAGATTCTCACTTCTATCTTTTGTATTCTGTTGGTGATGCTTGCATCTGTGATTTCTGATCTCTTTCTTAGGTTTTCCATCTCTAAGGTTGTCTCCCTTTGAGTTTTCTTGAATATTTCTATTTCTATTTTTAGATCCTGAAAAGTTTTGTTCAATTCCATCCCCTGTTTGATTGTGTTTTCCTGTATTTCTTTAAAAGATTCATGTGTTTCCTCTTTAAGGGCTTCTACTTGTTACCTGTGTTCTCCTGTATTTCTTTAAGGAAGTTACTTATGTACTTCTTAACGTCCTCTTTCATCACCATGTATGGGGTTTTAGATCTGAAGCTTGCTTTTCAGGTGTGTTGGGGTATCCAGGGCTTTTTGTGGTAGGAGAAATTGGTTCTGATGCTGCCGAGTAGTATTGGTTTCTGTTGTTTATGTTGCTGTCATCTGGTTATCTTTAGAGCTAAGTAGCCTTGTTGTCTCTGACTGGAGCCTGTCTCTCCTGCAAGCCTGGTTATGTCAGAGCTTTCTGGGAGTCTAGTTGTCTCTGGAATCTTATGATTCTGTGATCCTGTGTTCCTATGTTCCTGGATATGGTAGAGCCCCATGGATCAAGCTCCCTCTGAGATGCTGAGATCCTTGTGTGTTTCAGCTCCTGTGATCCTGTGATCCTGGGTGTGTCTGAGCTCCTGGGAGTCAAGCTTCCTCTGGGTGTTGTAAAAGTAGGTGGGAAGCCAGCGCCCTGGGTCCTCTTTGTGATACTGAGATCTTGTGATACTTGGTGTATCAGAACTCCTGGGAGTCCAGCTTCCTCTGGTTGTTGCTGGATGGGTGGGGAGCCAGAGTCCTGGGTCTGCTCTGGATGCAGGTGCAAACTGGAATGAAAGTGCCTCTGGCTAAGCAGTGGTTTCTGAGT
Organism: Rhynchomys soricoides; assembly: GCA_019843965.1. Lineage (NCBI taxonomy): Eukaryota > Metazoa > Chordata > Mammalia > Rodentia > Muridae > Rhynchomys > Rhynchomys soricoides. The sequence continues at coordinate 16,696,256 of JADRCH010000067.1, read as the reverse complement.
CCCTGGGTCTTGGGGTAGGGGGGTGGGGGGTAGGGGGATGTTGGGGGGGGGTGTCCCAGTCATGCCAGGTTTTGGGACAGGTGTTTTGGCCTCACCTGAGATCCTGGTGTGTCAGAGCTCCTGGGAGTCAAACTTTCTCTGGGTGTTGCTAGATTGAGTGGGGAACCAGAGCCCCAGGTCTGCTCCAGGCTCAGGTGCAAACTGGAAGCAAAAACAGGTGTTGAATGGCCAAAAACCTTCATCCACCCTACCTCTTGTGAATGATACTTAGTTCTCTTACAATTGCTTCTAGCTGATTTTGGACATGGCCTTCCTTTGTGGGGTGGGGGGGAGAAAATTGGGAAAATGGTCAGTCTTAAGCCAGTTATCTGTAACGTTTGTTGTCCATTCTCTATGTGTTAAGAAAGTTCAGAGCTGTATTGAAATCCTTACTAGAACAGTCTGAAAATCTGGACCAAGTGAGCTAGTTGTTTTGAAGCTGACCTAGAAGCAAGTCTTTTAGAGGAAACAGCATTATTATAGCCTGAAGATGAATCATGCAGGAAGCTGGAACCTTAGCATCTCAGCATCCCCAAGGGTAAATCATGTTAGGTCTGTCCTAGGTATTTTTGTTTTGCTTTTCTGTGGACATAAAGCTTTTAGAGGTAATATATATTGATAATTAACATAATATTTTAACATAATATATGGAATGTACAATGTGCACATATCTGTTAAAGATGATTTTGTGTTTTTTGTTTGAGCTGGTGAAAAACAACTGTCTTTCTTTGTAAGTTACTTTGGATTGTGTAACCAAATTCTATTATAAATCTTCATTCATGTCATATGAAATGATAAATCATGAGAACTCTGTAGCCAACAAGATTTATTGACGATGTAAGTTCACATTTTGGATGGAGACATATACATGTTCCAGTCAGTTTTAGAGCTGTTTCAAAAGAGGGTCTATATTATATATTACCAGTTCAGTCTTTTAAATTTTTTCCTTCCTTTCTATAGCTCAGATATTCAGGGTCCCCTCTATCAAAACTGATGATTATTATTTAGGATGGAATCCAAAACCCCCATACTTCCTGGACACAAACACAAAGCCTCTTGCCCAACATAACATACCTTTTGTCCAGCAGTTTGAAATCATTATAAGTATAGACGGATCCAATCTAGCAGCTCCTTTTTAATTCAAGTCTGCTCCATTTTAACCTCTCTCAAAAAAGGTGTCCAATACCACCATCACCTTTGAACACATAACCATATTCATGCTGATAAATCAAAACAAAGCTGTATGGAGTCCAAATATTCTCCTCTTTGGTGATTTGCATTTATTATTATTTATTGAGACAGCATTTCTCTGTGTAGTCCAGACTGCCCTGGATTTGTTCTGTAGATCAGGTTGGCCTCAAAACCCACAAGGAAACTACTGGTCTTGGTCTTTGTCTCGCAAGGGATCAAAGCATGAATTTATTCATTTAGCACCTATGTACCTTTGAAAGCATATCAATTCTAATCTCTTTCTCCATTCCTTGTAATTTAGATTTATTTTTCATTCTTTTTTCTATCTTAACATTCTTTCCTGTATTCAACTTTACTTAAATCCTTTCCCCACTTACTGCCCAAGCATACCCTCAAATATATTGTAAAACAATACCATATGGTCTCTATGACTTGCATGTTTATTTCCTTTATCTCCTCTGACAAAAGGCATTTGTATTTCTATTTCGTACTGCCACGCTGATAATTAACATGGAATATAGAAAATTAGTTTAATGGTATTTTTTATATGTCACTGGTTTACTCCTTTTCTTGGAATATCTTTTTGTAAAATGACTCATATTTTTTTCTCTAGATGTTTTTTTTGTCCAGTGGTTTCTGGATTCCTTCGTTACAGGTTTTTTTCTTCGGCAAAGATAAAAGCAAACATCTCTGCTCCAACGCTTATAGTGCTCCTTAAATCTGGGTCCTTTCATTGATTAGCAGAGTATATGTTTTCTAGGGCAAAATGATTTCAGCAAAAGAAAAAGCATTATCATTCAAATTACAATTATAAACATACTTTATGTGGATAAATACAGATATATCCCCTGTTCATTTTATACAAATTTAAGATTGATTTGTATGTATTTTTAAAATAAGTATTTATTATTTAGCAAAAACCTACATAGTACCTTTAAGGAAAAAGAGTGTCACTATTTTAGACAGTCTTTGGAAGCAGGTGTATCTATCAGCAGGGGGTCCTGTCTTGACTTCTGCATTTTATAGGATCCTCTAGGCTATTCTATTGTTCCTGCTGTGAACATTCAAGGCACCTTCCCAATCTCAAGTCCATGTGTTCTGGCTTGCTTGGCTAGGCTAGAGCCTCTGTCTTCTGCCCACTCCATGAAGGTAGTAGGCTTGTGACAGGAAAAGGCTGGAGCCTTTATATTCCTTCCCAACCTTCTTCCTGGAGCTCCACAACTCACTGGTTCCTCTCTCAGTAGGGGTACTCAGTGCCTCTGAGCTGTGAATGTCACTTTTACACAGGTTTAGGCCTTCAGTTATATGCTTATTGGAACCATAGCAAGTTGGTTTGGGTTCCCACTGCTACCTGCTGTTTACTGACCTCCTTTCTCCCTAGAGGCAGCTCTCCCATAAGCGGGAGCCTTCTTTGAAAGGAGTTGCTTTTCCTTTGTTTCTAGGGGTTTTTAATGCACCACAGGGGTTCTATTCAAGAGCTCCTAGCACCAGGACTCTGGTTTCTTTAGTATTCTGTGCAGGCCTCTGCTCTGTTCTGTAACTCCCTGGAGAGAGCAAAATGCTTTAAAGTGGTTTACAGCCTGCTAGTTTTGGAGCTCTGTTTGTGCTCCAGGCTTTAGCAGGATGCTACAAGCTTTGGCTCCAGAGAATGGGATTGAACCATGGGTGTAGCTGTTGAATCTTTCTATTCTCCTCTCACTAAACTGTTCTTGGTCCCAGAGAGGGCTAGCTTTCATTTTCCATCTAGAACTTTTTTTTCAATGCCTTAATATGAATTTTAAGGGTATGAATAACATACAGCATGTTGGGTACCATTGGTAGAGATTAGGTAGTTTTATCTCCCAGCCCCATGCTCTCAGAAATAAGTCTCAGACCAAAAATATATTTACAAATAGCTTGGCTATATAGCTAGGCCCTTCTCTGACTAGATCATAACTTAAAATTATTCATTTATCCAAATCTACATTCTGTCATGTGGCTGGTTACCTGTACTCAGGTACCATGCATCTGTTTCCCTGAACTAATCTGTGATCTAGAATTATTCCAGAATCCTTTCTCCCTTCTGGATGTTCCACCTCCTATTTCCTGCCTAAGCTATAGGCCATCAAATTTACTATTGACAGGTGCCACATCCATGCATATTTCCTCTACAGTGAGCCTAAAGTCAAATCAGATATTGGTAGGTTATTTTCTGGTTATTTTGTTTGTTTGTTTTGCCCCCATTGTCCTCATACCTTTCAGGCAGGACAGCATTGTAGGATAAAAGGTTTTTATTGATTAGGGGTTTACTCTTATTTTCTTTTTCCTTTTTGATAGCATGTATATTATTTTCCTGTGTCAACAACAGTATTCCATAGAAGTTAACACTCTATATAGGCACCGACTCGACTTTTCTGTTTTCAATGAGTTATATAGATTATGGCTTCAAGAGTAGAGCCTTGCCCTCCACCTTTCTGAGAGAAACCTCTGGTTGTGACAATAGCCTAAATTGTTTAGGGATTCCTTTGAGACTTATTCAAATAATCAATTGAATAAGAATTCAAGTAATCCATTCTTAACACTGGAAGCTTCATATATTGTCTTGGAGATGCTGCCCATGGCTATTTCCTAGGAATTACCATATAGAAAACAAAGTGACCCCAGATGCCTTGGAATACTTAACCACATGCAAATGGTTTGTCTCTATTTTCCTCTTGTGTTGTCTTTTGGTAAAATAATGAGCAACAGACTGTCATGGATGTTATACATTTACCATTCCTTTAGGTTTGCTTTGTAAACCAACAAAACAATAAAGAGAAACAGAGTCAGGAAAGGGCCATGGAAAGCATCACATCCAATAGGAGAACAAATACTCAGGAATGACTTATTCATTACAAGTGAAAAACAGTCAAGGTCAGTGTTGGCAAAACAACCTTTAAAAGAGGTCTTGAGACCTACAAAGATTAAGATTAATGACTTGACTTACACCTTCTTCTGTATTACTTGGGTATCTGTAAATCTGTTCTACAATCCTGTTCAAAAACAAGACAAAAATATAAAATAAGCACCCAAAATTTAAAGAAAAAGAAAGCAATAGCAGCATGAAACAACAAAATCTCATAGGTGATCAAATGTACGGTAAAGACAAACTGATGTTTGCTAACTGACAAATGTACTAACATATAACTAACTTGTAGAAAAGAGGACATGATAAGATTGTTGATTGTTTATAAAAAGATAAAGAGATATAAGAATATGTTTTATGGAGAGGGAGTCAAAATGAGCAAAGGGGGTGTCTTGGAGGGCCCATGCCAAGGCATCCCTTCCCCCTGAGGGACCAGCCACACTATGGTATAGTATAGAATAGAGTTTATTTAGGGCATGGGGAGGGGAGTTAAGAGGGTAGTAAAGGCAAAGAAAGGCAGAGAGAGGGAGAGAGTAGAGAAGGAGAGGCCGACCATGACCACATGGAAAGAGGGGGGAAGGGAATGAGGAGAGAGGGGGAGTGAGTGGGCAAGAGGCAAGAGGAGAGGCAAGAGGTCAAGAAAGCAAAGGAGAGATAGGAGGGGGCAAGCAGCCCTTTTTATAGTGGGCCAGGCCTACCTTGTTGTTGCCAGGTAACTGTAGGGCAGAGCCTACCTGGCTATTGCCAGGTAACTGTGGGGTGGAGTTTAGAAGGAATGCTAACAATTGTATTGTTGCTTTCTGCAATATACAGAAACATTCATGTAGAACTTCAGGCAGTGTAGTGCAGATGCTTAGAGATGGCAAACAGAAAGTATACCCAGAGGAATATAATGCAATTAGGAGAAACTCACAGAAACCGTAAGGGTTCAACATTAATGATAGTAATATGTTGTGTCAAAAGGCAGCTTAAAGAATTCAATGATAGTACAAGAACATCACACACAACAAACGCTAATCTCTGTACCAATTATGTGCCAGGAAGCAAATATTCTGTGCTATATGCCATGGCTTTCACCATAACTGCTTGTTTATAGGATTTCTCACCCACATCATACATAGAAGGCAACCAAACTTTTAAAGTTCACAAAGCACAAGATATTCCTGAATTTGTAAGCCATGGATTTTAGTTTTATAATATGATCCTCAATGTGGAACATGAGTAAAAAGAAACTATATAATAAACTACATAATGAATGAAGGAACCATGTCCTCTCTGTCAGTTTTCTTCCTCTCTGCCTCACTGCTTCTAAGTAATGTTAATGAATTCAATCAATCTTTTATGAACATGTGAGCAACATTACTATCATGTGATATAGTTAAAACATTGCCCATTACACATTCCCTCTACATGGCTTGCCTAGAACCAGATAGCACCATGTTGTACTTACAGGAAAAAACAAACAAACAAACAAAAAAACAACAAAACCCTTTAGCCCTTGCCTTAAGCAACTTGCAATTTAATCAAGGAAAAACCACCTTCGAGCTATCTTTTCTTTCTTTTTTTAAACCATGTCAGAGAAAGACCAGTCCAATTTGGAGAGTATGAGGAAAGAGTGGGTGGTTTCATTTTACCTCTCTCTGAGAGTTCCCAATATTTGAACAGATAATTCTTTTCTGAAGCATTGAAATGCAATTCCAATAGGCATGTTTCAAATGCTATATTTTAAAAGGAAGTATATACCTCCATGTGCAGGCAGAAGAAAAGACCACTCAGTGTCCGTCGGATGCTTTAGGGTCAACATGCTTTTGGGGCATATTAAATTCAGTAGACCCATTTTCCCCTTGAATAAACCATTTAGGAAAAGAAAAGAAAAACTTTCTTTGTAAGAAGGGATTTGAGACTTAAGTATAGAGCAGTCCCTGTATTAAAAGCCTTCAAGCATGGAACTTCTCATTTTTGTATGGTTTCTGTTGCTGTGATAAAACAGCATGACCAAAAGCAACGTGGGAAAGAAAGGGCTCATTTCATCTTATCCTACCAGGTAACAACCCATTCTGTGAGAAGTCAGAAGAGGAAATAAAGCAGTCAGGAACCTGCTTTCTTACAGTTCCATGGGCTACTTGTCCAGGTGTTGGGAATAACCCTGGCATGGTAGAATGAAGCCCAACGTGTGGGAAGTGGCCTAGCATCTTCCCAAACAGTCCTGGCAGGTTGGGGGGCTGTATGAAGCCTCTGCGGGCCTTCCAGCACGGCAGAGGTTCACGCCAGGATTGGGTCTCAGTTGCTTTGGGCGCCAGGCTATCTGCTTAGGCTTGGGTAAATGGGTATCTTCTAGGAGCACTGGGGTTTCCTTGGCAATAGATTAGCCGTGGCTCATTAATAGAGGACCAGATCCCTCACTTCCCACGGTGTGTCCAGATGAAGAGACAGTCCATAATTCTAAGGCATTTATTTTCATCATGTGGAAAGTGGCATGTATGGAATTGTACCTCCCGACTCTCCCAGAGAAGTGGGGGAAATATAGTAACTGGGAAGGGGCATGGCTTAGTCTCTAGGTATCTCACTAACATGGGGATGGCTTGGGGCTGTGTGGCCACGGCTCTACAGGGGTGTAATATATGACGACTGTGGCTGGAGCCAAAAGGCCTCCCAGGAGCCTTGGCATAACATTTCCGGTCCCTTGCAAATTACTTCTTGGGGTCTCCCAGAGTTTGCCTGTGCTCAACCCGTGTGCCAGACTGCCTATCCCACATCCAAGGATGACACTATGCACAGCAGGCTGGTCTGTAAAACATCATTCAAGTGTCCTTTGCCTTACAGAAGCTTTGTAATTTTATGAGGTCCCATTTGTCAATTCTTGACCTTAGAGAACAAGCCATTGGTGTTCTGTTCATGAACTTTTCCTCTGTGACCATGTGTTTGAGACTTTTCCCACTTTCTCTTCTATTAGATTCAGTGTATCTGGTTTGATGTGGAGGTCCTTGATCCACTTGGACTTGAGCTTTGTACAGGGAGATAGGAATGGATCAATTTGCAATCTTCTACATGTAGACCTCCAGTTGAACCAGTGGCAACCTACAGATTGGGAAAAGATCTTTACCAATCCTAAGCCAATAGAGGGCTAACATCCATGGTATATAAAGAACACAAGAAACTAGACTCTAGAGATCCAAATAACCCTATCAAAAATGGGGAACAGAGCTAAACAGAGATTCTCAACTGAGGAAACTCGAATGGTTGAGAAGAACCTAAAGAAATGCTCAACATCCTTAGTCATCAGAGAAACGCAAATCAAAACAACCCTGAGATTCCACCTCACACCAGTCAGAATGGCTAAGATAAAAAACTCAGATGACAACAGATGTTGGTGAGGATGTGGAGTAAGAGGAACACTCCTCCATTTCTGGTGGGAATGTAAGCTGATACAGCCTCTCTGGAAATCAGTTTGGCCGACCTTCAGAAAAATGAACATAATACTACCTGAGGACCCAGCTATTCCACTCCTGGGCATATACCCAGAAGATGCTCCAACATGTAATAAAGACACATGTTCCACTATGTTCATAGCAGCCATATTTATAATAGCCAGAAGCTGGAAACAACCCAGATGTCCCTCCACAGAGGAATGGATACAGAAAATGTGGTACATTTACACAATGGAATACTACTCAGCTATTAAAAACAATGACTTCATGAAATTCCACAGGCAAATGGATGGAGCTTGAAAATATCATTCTGAGAGAGGTAACGCAGTCACAAAAGAATGAACATGATATGTACTCACTGGTAAGTGTTTATTAGCCAAAAGTTTGAAGTACCCAAGAGTCACTTCACAACAACTGTAGGGCTGAATGTGAGGTCCCAGATGGAGGAGTTGGAGAAGGAACTGAAGGAGCTGAGGGAGTTTGCAGCCCCAGGGAGGGAGCAACATTGGCAACTGGCCTGACTCCTCAATGCTCTTGGAGACTGGATCACCAACCAAAGAATACACATGGAGGGACCCATGGTGCTGACCACATATCTGGCAGAGGAAGGTCTTGTTAGACATCAGGGGAAGGAGGGGCCCTTGGGCCAGAGGGTGTTAGATGCCCCAATATAGGAGAATGCCAAGGAGGGAAGCCGAGAGTGGGTGGGTAGGTGGGTGTGGGAATATCCCCAGAGAGGCAGGGGGAGGGGGAGGGAATAGGAGGTTCCAAAGGGGGGATCTGGAAAGGGGGAAACTTTTGAAATGTAAATAAAGTATGAAAAAAATCATTATTCAAGAAAATGTACCACAGGCTTGCCCATTGGCCAATATGCCCAGAGCATTTTCTTAATTGAGCTTTCTTCTTCTGAAATGAGTGTAGTTTGTGTCAAGCTGATATAAAACTAGACAGCATAGTAGTAAATTAACCATTTGACTTCTTTTTTAATGACACAATTTTGTGGAATAAGAATAAGACTTCTAAAAGAAAGATACATGTTTAATTAATAAAAATATTCAGGTGTTGAAGAGATAGCTCATTGATTAAGAACGTTTGCTGATCTTGCAAGAAGATCTATGTTCAATTCCCAGTACCTACACAGTGGTTCAGAACCATGTGTAACTCAGGTGACAGACTCTCTTGGCAGGTCAAGAAGCATGCAGGCCTGCGTTCACATGCAGGTAAAACACACATGCACATAAAATATTTTTTTTAAATTTTAAAATAAAATAATTTTTCTTAGGCCAAAATCAAACAAAACCCAAAGTATTCTTGGGCATGTAGTTGCATTAGTGATAAGAACAGAACCAGTTGGGCAGTGGTGGTACAAGCCTTTAATCCCAGCACTTTGGAGGCAGAGGCACGTGGATTTCTGAGTTCGAGGCCAGCCTGGTCTACAGAGTGAGTTCCAGGACAGCCAGTGCTACACAGAGAAACCCTGTCTTGAAAAACAAAACCAAACAAACAAACAAACAAAACAAAACAAAACAAAAAAACCAGAACCAGCAGTTAAATGTCCCAGTCAAAGTGCTGCACAGCGTCAACTACAAAATACAATTATTATCATTGTGATAGATTAAACTATTTTAAGCAAGGAGGAAGAGCTTTAATGAAGATTAATGTTGCTGAGAACAACAGTTTCTTCCATTGGAAGTGTAATGCTAACCAGCATTTTGTAAATATTATATGGCTTGTTCATTCTATCTCTAAGTAATGATGCTTTTATTCTATTTTACTGTAACTGTTGTCCTAGAAAAGAAGGATGTATGAACACTCTCTAAGGACAGGAGGATATGATATAAGTAATACCCCTACCACAGTACAAAAGAAAGTAAGATTATTTCTGCTTTCTATCTATTAAGAAACGAGCAGCAAGGAACATATGTCTCTGTGGCCTAAGCGTAATATCTGGCTTTCATAATTCTACTTGGATAGTCGTAGCCATGACTTTGACTGAGGCATCCTACATTGTGAAATTTACTTTATGATCTCAAGTAGCAATGTAACTGTGGAGTTTCAGCTTCTTCTATACCCTTTAATGTACTTTAAGCTAATATTTCATAAGAAGTGTGAGAATATATGTGCACTACCAGTCATCTCTTCCTTCTCAACACTTACGTGTGTATCAAGACTTTAGAGTTGAGCTTCTCACTTCCTCTCTGTTCACCATTTGTGTGTCTGGTATCTGTGGAGCCAGAAAGTGTTGGACATTGGATTTCCTGGAACCAAAGTTTCTGAGGTTGTGAACCAGTGTGCATGCTGAAAACTGAACCACAGTCCTCTGGAATTGAAGCCAGTGTTCCTAACCATTAAAGCTATCCCTCCAACCCCTTAAATATCAACTTTTAAAATCCAATATTTTAACAGAACAAGCCAGGAATTTAAGATTTGAAGAGTGGGCATAGGATTTTCCCCCCATAACTAAACCACAGATTTCTCATGTGCAGTGAATACTGTTATTCTTAACATAAAGTAATTTATAGTTGGAACTGAGATATAGTCAGGCAGTGTTTGTTAGGTGTTGTGTGACTTGATGGCATATACAATGTTCTGCAAAATTTGTGTTTATAGCAAAAGCTATAGCATAGTTCTATAATGTAACATGGGTGAATACTGCTGGAAATACATTTTGCATCTGATTTTGAATTTAACTTTTAACATTCACATGTTAAGAAAGCTTTTACAATAAAATTTATAAATTTTATAAGCAATTTATAACTTTTGATTGACTTTTTTTTTTCTTTCTGATGTTTGCTTTTAGGTTCAATTGAGAAGTCAGCGCCCTGATTAATTTCCTTTTATATGTGGGTTTTCTGGGGTTTTTTGTTGTTGTTTTGTTTTGTTTTTGTTTGTTTTTTTCTTGTGGCTTTCAATATTACCTTGTTCTGGCTCAAATATAATGTTCTGTCAGGAATTTCTTTTTTATTCCTTTGCATTTGTGCTTTGTGTGATTCTTGTATCTGTATATCTTTCCTTAAATAGGGGGCTTTCTCTTCTATGATCCAATTGAAGATCTAGCTATGCTATTGTTACCAGGGACTTCTTCTTCATCAATGCCTACATTTCCTAGGGGTGTGTGTGTGTGTGTGTGTGTGTATGTGTGTGTGTGTTTGTGTGTATGTGTGTGTGTATGGGTGTGGGGGGGGCTGTATGTGTTTGTGATAATTTTAGTGATGATCAGTTTTGCCTCTTACCAAAAAATGTTGATAAGAACATTATGTGGCATCTAAATTTTTCTTCTGGTTTATTCAGCAAATATATGTAACAATTTCTCATTCTGTTGCTCTCATCATGGCCCTCCTCTTTGAAGTCTTTCTAGGAACACCACTTTGAATTACTGGATCATTCTACCAAGTTTAAAAAAATCACAGATTATTTATATACAGTATTTATATAAAAAGTTCTGGTATATTTAATAGCATAAATGCAATAAATCAATATATTTGCAGATATGTGTGTCATGTCCAGGACAAGTTTTTCAGTGTTAAATACAAAATAAAATGGGTGTACCATAACTTTTAGAGCCTCCAGAGAGGAATATGTTTCCTTGCTCCTTTGAATTTGAAGGTATAGTCAGATTCTTCAGCTATTCATCTTTGCTATTTGCTATCTCAAAGGAGCATCTAACATCTAACAATGACCGTGTTCTAAGATTTATCATTTCCTTTCTTCTTCTTCATGGGGTATTTATATGTTTAGTCCCTCTGAAACTGATTTTTTTCATCTGTATTATTCATATTGTTTCTTTAACCACTTAGGTTAATTTCCCCAATCTAGGGTTCATGTTGTTAAATGGACCTCAAAAATTTGTCTCTCTCAGGTTCTCTTATATTAATATTATTTACAAAGACCTATGTCTGTGAAAAACAGCATACTCATAAATTTTGAAGTTAGGTCATTGCAGTATTGGAGACTCAGTTCTATTTACAATACAGAACACCAATAATTGTTTTATTTCTGGTTAAAAAAGGGCTCTGACTCAGAAAACACAATGCATTTAGTTCAAGTTTGCATGCTTAGTAGTATGATAATGCTGACAATTTATTTTTTACTAAAATTCATATCTTTTAAAGACTTTCTCAAAAAGAAATTTTATCCTTTTTATTAGGTCAATATACAATTTTTTGGAAATGTAATCTAAGCATATGTTTTCAAAAGATTTTTCATTTCCTTCCTTATGTAAATAACCTTGATTTCAGTGTTGGGGACATGGATTAGCAGTTAAAAGTAGGTACTCCTCTTCCAGGGTTTCCAGCACTTACACCTAGTAGCTCACTTGTATCTCCAGATCCAGGGAATCCAGTCATCTCTTCTGGCCTCGTTGGACACTGTACTCACATACACATACTAACACACAAACCCATACATACACCTGCCCAACTCTAATCTCTATACAGGATTTGTTCTGACTTTGGCTTGTATAGGTTTTATTCATGCTGTTACAACCACGATGCATTGCAATGAGGACAGTGTGCACTTGTGTTTCCTTTAGATATATAAATGTGCTAATCATCACTGCAGAAACTGTCACTTCTTTCTAGAGAACATATTAAGAGGGGAGTAGCTTGACTTTCCGAAGAGAGAGGCAGCCACAGGTTCAGTGATGTAACGTAAGATGGCTACTTTGACACACTACTAACTCCTCTTTGGAGAATTACCTCCATGATTGCTAGGATTGTCCAGAAAGTTGCTTTCAGATCCCATCCTCCCATGGAAACAAGCAACACCTAGTGATAATTTTGAATTTGGATTAAAAAAAATGACAGGAAGTAGCAGCTGCTTATCAAACCCTAGAATTCTGGAAAGGTTTCCAGAGACAAATAGGTGAGCTTGTAAGAATATTATTGGAATTCTGAGCTTAAATCACGCATTAATGTAATACCCAAGAGCAACAGTTTAGAATTTATCAAGGCTAAGATACTGGACCAACTTTCTTTCGAGCTTTTTTCCTCTCTTTAAAGACACGAGGAATTAAGAGAATGGAGCATATACAGCCATTTTAATAAGAGAAAGAATATGCCAGTGGGAAAAAGTAAGCAGATCAGCAAGACCAGTTTCCTGCAGCAATGTGTTGATATTAAGACAGGTCTGTGTTACCTGCTTGGCTAACATGAGAATATGGGTGCCAAACACTAACCCTGCCCCTAACATTGATCCTGAGCTCCATGGACTTTGGAATTGTGAGAAATAAATTTCTATTAGCTATCATAAACTAACCAGTTTAAGATATTTTGTCACAGTAGCATAAACCAAGTGAGATAGCTAAACTGAAGACAAATAGGATTTATTATAACTTTAGAACAGGGATTTTTGGCACTTTAAATTTAAGAAGATTTGTTATTAAAACTATTGTATTTGTCCAAAGTAAACTGTATACTTCATTGCATTGTGAGTTTGTTTTATGCTCTATGTATGTGAGCTATATACAGATACATGTATAAAGGTGTGCACAAAGGGTAGAGGGGGATGCCAGGTATTCTGCTCTACCACTTTCTACCTTATTCTCTTAAGACAGAGTTTACAACTGACCTAGGAGTAGACTGGGGACCATGCATTTGTTCCTCTCACTGCTCTCTTACAGGCACCCTTGCCATTGCAGACTTTGGACAAGTATGACACAGATTTATACTCAGTCTATTTTCGCACACCCAGTTCTTTTTACCCATTGAGACCTCTCTGCTGCCTGCAGAACTGCATTTAAATTGCCATGCTCAATCTTTTATAAAAAATATTTTGACTAATTTTTTAAATGTGTTCAAGTCATCACATTTTAAGTAAATTCTTATAGTTATAAACTATAATGCATTAAATAATTTAAAAGAAGTTAGTATTACCATTAATTATTTTTCCTCTTCATTTTTCTAAATTCCTGAGGTTGCAGTAATGGACTACTCCATTTTATAACAAATAGTTAAACTAATACTTAGCAAAAAGCAAAGAAGGCTGAATTTTCCTATCTTTGAATATTTTATTGAACAATAGTTTCTTAAATACATGAAAGCAAAATTCTCAGTGTGAGAAAGTTTCCCAAATCTATTGTGCGATTATCCTTCACTTCAGACAACAAATATTGCAGGACAAGGATTGGTTTGGGGGCTAAATATGAAATCCTATAAAGAAAACCATCTTCCTCTATGTTCTGTTTCTAAATTTTTAGCTATATTAAACTAATTTCCTACTTCAATACTATGGGTTATTTATAATATGAATTCACATTATAGATCTTATATAAAGAACACATTAACAAACATCTGTAATCCCTGCATGATATTCTTTTTACAGTTGCTTCCTTTAAAATATGAATGTCTTTTTATTTAATCTTCCTGCAAGCATGCTTGTATCACCTTCAACACCTTCAGTTGTTGCCAACTTCAGTGGATAATAATTGAGATGTGTTAGGAAATTTTTAGATACTAAGTTAAGCTTGGTAGTTCCCCTAAATCAAGAAACTCAATATAATGTCTAGTCTTTCTAATGAATAATTTTATGTTTTAAAAAAATGAAAAAAGTTTCTACTAACCAAATATCATTAATTTGTTCTATCATCCTATCCTTTGATGCTTCTGTGTTTTAATGTGCTTTAACCACTATTTTAAAAGCTGTACTACCTTTCCTGTCTGAACTGTTTAAGTTATATAACAATATTTGATTTGAGCTCCTTCCCTGCCTGTTTTTGTTGCTTTCATGCTCAGTGTTCATACTCACCACCACAAGTACAAAGTAACCGTCAATCATCTTATCATGCTCATCTGCCTACAATATGAAATTTTAGAATCCAAAGCTAAACTAATGAGAATAACACATGACAATTTTCTCCAGAGTGGATCTCACATGTCAGAAGTCATAAAGTATGTTAGTATCAGACTTACTTAACATTACCTATTTTAATTCTATAGGTCATTTTTTTATGACCCCTGGAGTAAGGTTTACTGAATACTCAGTGGTATTGAGCATTACACTACAACCATTTCTACTCTTACAGCAAAAGATCGAGAATGGAGCTTCCTTCTTTGAATGCTTTTTTTTGTTTTTACTAAACAGAAATGGATACAAATTGCCTTGTTTTGCTTCTGATTCTAGAAAGTGACTTCTGTTTCTACACAGTGAGAAGTTAAGGCAAGATTCTCCAAGATTTTAGAGGGAGCCTGTGGTAGTTTGGGTGAGAATGAGCCCCATAAGCTCATATGTTTGAGCACTTGTGTCTCAGTTGACAGAACTCTTTGGGAAGGATTAGGTTTATTACTTACTATGTTTTATCTGGGTTGCTCTTACTTCTGATTGGCCAGCTCTCAGTGCCACATTTTCATGAACTCACCTAACCTAAGGTGGCTTCTCTATCTTCCTCCACCTTCTTCTCTCCCTTGTGGTTCTCCTCTGACCCCCAAGCCAGGAACCCTAAACCCTGCCTGTGTCTCATCTGCCTAGCTACTAGCTGTGAGCATCTTTATTCACCAACCAAAACTAACTTGGGGACAAATTCATACACTGTCAGTTGGCTCTATAGGAGGATTCTCTTGCCTTTATATTTTACCTGGCTTTTAAAAAATATTCTTTCTGTTCTGTAAATTTTGTGTTTTGATTAGTATGTGCTAGGAAGATTTTCTTTTCTGGTCCAATCTAATTGGTGTTCTATAAGCATCTTGTTTGTTTATAGGCATCACTTTCTTTAGGTTGAGAAAGTTTTCTTCTATAATTTTGATGAGAATATTTTCTGGGTCTTGGCACTGGGACTCTTCACCTTCTTCTATTCCTATTATTCTTAGGTTAAGACTTTTCATGTTAACCCACATTTCCTGTATGTTTTGTGTCAGAAATCTTTTAGATTTACCATTATCTTTGAGTGATGTATCCATTTCTTCTGTGGTATCTTTTATGACTGAGACCCTCTCTTCCACTTCTTGTAATCTGTTGGTAACACTTACACTGTTGTTCTTGTTCTCATCCTTAGGTTTTCTATCTCCACTATTTCCTCAGTTTGTCTTTTCTTTATTGCTTATATTTTGACTTTCTGGTCTTGGACAATTTTTTTTTTATAATTACTTTGACCTGTTTAGTTGTATTTTCCTTAATATCTAGGCAATTTGTTTCCTCTTTAAAATCCTCTATCTATTGGATTATATTTTCCTATATATGTTTTTAAGGGATTTATTGATTTCATTTTTAAAGGCCCCTATCATCTGTATAAGATTGTATTTTCTTGTGTTTCAGTTGTATTACAATATCCAGGGCTTGCTATAGTGGGGTAGATATGCTTTTGAGGACTCATATTGCCCTCACTCTTGTTGCTTGTGTTCTTTTGTGTTCTTAGTCATCTGGATTGTTTTGATCACTGGATGTTGTTGTTGTAATATTGGGAAGGTGGTGAATCTTAATGGTGCTGATGTGGGTAATCTTAGGCCGTATGGCTCCAGACCTGCAGATTGGTATTGTTTAGGAGCCTCAATTTTTTATTTTTTAATGTATTGAGTTTTTAAATTTGCTTTTGTTTTTGAGGTTATCACATAATTTTGTCATTTCTTAGAGAGGACTGATAGCCTTGCTTCCAGTAGTTTTTAATTGCCAGATGTAGCTTAGAGAGTAGTGGACTTTATACCCCACTGTGTTCACCTTGCTGAAGTTTGTCTTATATTACCGTGCAGTTCACAGTTTATGTTTGTGCTGTCACAGTGTCTTTGAGATCATAGGTAACAATTCCTTATGAGCATCTCCAAATGAAACAATCTACAAGTTCTTATGCTATTGTTTAGTTAGATTTCCATTTCTTTGATAATATACCATGACCAAAAGCAAGTTGTAGTTTATACATCCAGGTCCCAGTTTGTCAGTAAGGAATTTCAATGCAGAAAATCATGGCATAAATGCAAGGGCTTATGCAGAGTCCACGGAGAAATAATGCTTACAGGCCTGTTCCTCCTGGCTTTCTGAGCCTAATTTCTTATAGCACTGAGGACCAACTTTTCAGGGATAGAAATATTCTCATTTGCTTGGCCCTCCGGCAAACACTGTCAATCAAGAAAATGTACTGCTATCTTGACAACAGACCAGCCCATTGGGCGTATATTCTCCATTAAGGTTATCTATTAAAAATTAATCTATATCAAATTAATATGAAACTGGCTAGATATCCTATATACAAATAAAACAAAACACACACATATAAATGCATAAATCAAAACCAAGGTTATATTAGGAAGAAATATACAGGATATCTTATATCCTATAATACTATATTCACAAGTAAAATGAAAGTGTGACCTGTAGCACATGCCTTGTGAGTTATTGCATATAAATAGGCATATATGTACACAAATACTGTCATCAGTCATTAGAATTTGGATGCACCACATAAAATATTTAGGAAGCCACATTTTGATTTCTTTGTTTACCACTGAGCAGATTGAGAATAAATTTCTATGTACAATAGCACTTCTCTTGATGTACTTTAGTAACTAAATTTATGAGCAAAAAAGTGGAATGTATATTACTTTCTTTTGAAACAAAACCTTTTTATTCTCTATATCAAGGAATAAGAGTTACATCATTCAATGAGCAAAATAGTAAGGTCAAGAATGTACACACATATTCATGCCTGTGTGCATGTGTGCATAACACAAAACTTCAGAATAATTTCAGAGAAAGAAAAGTAGATAGGAAACAATTTCTTATAGGTCACTGAAGTAGAAGGTTAACACTGCACAAAATTTTTCAGAAATTTCCAATATTTTACAATTAAACCTAACACATTTATATATTCTGCCCTCTTTCTCTCTTTGGATGATGACAGCAATGAAGCAAAAAGAAACAAAATAGATATTATTCCAAAAATACAAGAGATAAGGGGTAAGAAGGAAGTATACATGATAGTTTCTGGTCAGGGTTTGAAAGTCAAAATTTAATTGGGACTCATTTGAAAAAATTAAAAGCACATGTCTACAGAGACCAACACCTTCAAGAAATGAGCCAGTTAGCTGAAGTACATTGGTTTAGAGTCTCAAACTACGGATGCACTGAGAACTTGTAGTCTGAAGCAAGAAGTGCTTGAATGTATATTCATTCTCCACAGCCTTTTTCCATCTCCTGCAAGAATGTACACTTCTTTGTGATGCTATATAAGGTAAGATGTTTCATTCTATGATGAAACAAAGACAGTTGAGGAAAGTAGAGTGGTAAGTACTCAAAGAAATTTTGATGGTGTTTATTAGGAACCAGGACCCCATGCTTGAGCTGTACTAACTGCAAAATTACCTCCCAGGTAAATTAAAATAACCATCCACAGCAATTCTATCTAAATATGGAAATATTTTCTATGTAGAATCTGGATGATTAGCAGGAAAAAGCTAGTCTTAAAAAAATTCACATTTCCTTTAAGTGTGACAAAAACCATACTGTTTTTTAACATCTCTGATCAATGGCATTGAACCCTTGAATGCTTTACAGAAGGGCACACTGACTGTGGATTTGCTTTGAGCGTTGCATTTCCCTGCTAAACAGTATCAGCATGCTTCCCTGCTAAGTATATCTGTAATGAAGAGGTTCTTAACCTATCTTAAATTCTGTGCATACTTGTCAAAGCTTGATTATCAGGAATCAAGAGAGTTGCAAGAAACTTTGTAGGTCAATATTATAAAATGTTCCCTGGGAACAGTAATTTCTAAACTGAGTTTTCTATCACATTTCTAAACAATGTCAAGATAGAAGTGAGCCGACTTACAATGGAGCGTACAGCTTTTATGTTTTTGCTTCAGTGAAGCTAGACCAAATTATTAAAGTCTTTTCAAAATATCAGCATCAGTATTCATGAAAGTTTTAGTAGAGTTTAGTCCAGCAACTAAAAAGACATTGGTAATCTGTGCATCCATAGAAACAGAAATGAGTACACTTTCTGGTAAGACAATGCTATCTTTCAGATAGGTCATAATGGCACTTGGAGAGGAAATTCAGGGCGGAAAAGAGCCTCAAGCAAGCCTATCCTTACTAACTTTCTCCCAATGTCACTGATTTCATTTGTGATGGGTAACATATTCATTCACACTCCACCATCATGAGTAAATGCTCACTTGTCTCTGAGATTCAAAGAGTTTCATCTTTCTTGAACTGTTTCTTTGATGACTCACTTACTTTCTAAACAGGGGAAAGAAATGAAGATGTCTTGTTACATCAATTTATTAGGTACAGCATATTTATTTTTAGAATACATCATTATACCTTAATATAATTTCTTTATCATCCATTTAGATATCTGAAATTTATCCACACACTGACTCATTTACTACTGTGAGGATTTCTTAATGTTTTGACAGGGCCTCGCACAGTGCAAGACACAGACAAAGGTTTTCTAAGCTGCTAAGGAGCAGCCTTGGCTTGGAGAGGGGTTCTTGAGAGAAGTAGTATCTGGGTACAGTGAAAAGAAACTACTCAAAATAAAATCATGAGGCCAAGCTGGTGGCCTATGTTCTGCTGAAATGACTTTCCAGATCTTACTCCCTCCTTCCCTCCCTCCCTCCCTCTCTCCCTCCCTCCCTCTCTCCTTCCCTCTCTCCTTCCCTTCTTCCCTCTCTCATTTTCTCCCTCCCTCCCTCCCTCCATTCTCTCTCCCTCTTCCCTCCTTCTCTCTCTCTCTCTTTCTCTCTCTCCCCCCTCTCTCTCTCCTCTCTCTGCCTCTCTCTCTCCCCTCTCTCTGTTCTGCTCTACTCTACTCTAGACAACCTTTTCTTGCTATTCTAGAAACTCTCTGGTTGAGACATATCTCTCTGCTACTAAAAATTGCAAAAGCTTTTGGGATTGCTCTTGAGTTTTCTGACCAAAGTCAGAAAAGCTGCTATAAAAAAATTATTGGATATTCGGACCATGTCAGAAATCCTGTTAGAAAAATTATTGAAGAGCTGTTTTCACTCTCCAGAGATTTCTAGACAGTTCAGCTCTTTCTAAAGAAAAATTCTAAAGAAAAACTGCTATTGCTTTATGCTAGCTCATTTCATGCAGACCAACAGCCAGTTTTTCATTTACATATCAATTCAGTTATTTATTCCATGTTCCCTTTTGATTATCCTAAGAATTAGCATCCTGTGACTCCAGACCCTTAATTCTTAGGAGACAGCAAAGACACATTTTCTTTTAACATTGCAAAATATTTCAGAGATCTTCCTACCTCCATTAAGGACAGACAATAAGCTAGTTGGATGGGACACTGCCCTAAAATTACCATGTCCAACATGCCTGAGTCTAACCTTGCTCTGTCCTAAAGTGACCATGAACTCAGAAGAATATCTACCTTTATAGCTCCCTGCCTTTGTATCTTTCTGACAAGCTTGATCATAGTGTAGCTGCCTTTGTTAGTGTAGATTCATAAAGCCCCTCATAATTCATATTGCATCCTTATATTTTTGCATAGGTGAGAAATTATATATTTTTGAATGCATGTATTTAAAGTTCTTTCCTGTAGCCTTAAGGGCTGTCTTGAAGGTCCCAATATTTACCACATTGCTTTGACATAGCTACACCTTTGCCTCCCAGACTATCTCTGATTATTAAGGAGTCATTAATGTTAACAGAGAGGACATTCCAAGGAGGAAAGAGTCTTCCACTGGTAGCATTCGTTTTAGAAAATATGTGTATTATTATATTATATATAAATATTATTATATTAACAAGCCTTCTGTCCACAGCACTCATGGAGGCTCATACTTGGGCCCTGTCCCAGAGTCAGGAACCATGTCACTATGTTCCCACTAAGGCCATGCCAGGCTCAGCAACAAAGCAGTAGTATACTGTATTGTTAATAACATTTCTAGTTAATATCGACATAAAGATGTTTTCTTTTATATGTAGCAAGTATTAATCAGAAGTCTCATAAATTATTTTTTTCTTTCAGAAATGGATAGATCACTCAATGATGAAATGAACTGGATACTCTTTCAATTCATGATTTGATTCCCAGCACCCACATGGTGACTCACAACCAGCTCATTCTAGGGCATCCAAACTCTCTTCCAGGCTCTGATTGCACCAAACAATCATATGGTGTACCAACAACATGCAAGCCAAAGACATAAACACATAAAACAACAACAATCCTGACAATGATAACATTATTGCTCTACAGTAATTTGGTGGAAGAGCAAATATTAAGTAATGGGAATGGTTTTATGTGCTTGTAATCTGTGAACTCATAGATATAGCTATCACACTATGTGTATAGAATATGGTTTTCTTGTAGTCATCCAGTGACTCTGGTTATTACACTATTTATACTCCTTTTCTGCAATGGTCCTTGAACTGTAGGAATACTTGTGTGACATTCTATGAATATTTCATAGTCTCTGAGCTTCTGAATCTGCCCAGTTGAGGTTCTCTTTGGAAATAATAGTCTATATATGCTGAAGATTTTCTAATGAGGGTTGTGAGATATTTTGATATATGACTATAAGTTCACTATAAGTTGATTTACTACTATATCCATGTATCAGAATAATAGTTACAGCTTCTCTCTGAGGGTCTATAATCTCTCTAACCATAACTTGCTAGTTGATAATAGTGCCAGGTATGGGCTTCATCTTGTAGAGTGTTTCTTAAATTAAAAAAAAACATCATTGGGCATTTTATCTCGTTTATTAATGTTAGATTTGAATTGTCAGATAGATGTCTTTCATCTAGAATACCCATAGAGATCAGAAAATTACTGAAGTTTAATAGGGCTGGACTTTCACAGGAGTGGAAATGGAATACACTGGCATAAAAGGGTTAATAAGAATTATGTAGCAGTAAGGGATAACTTAATTTTGGAATGAGAGGAATTGGTAGAAGAGAATAACAGGTAACCATGACAACCCACTGAGGACTCTGGTACTTAGTCATGTAGCATAGCACCTGCAATTCTTCTACATGCTAATGAGGTATATAGATTGCCTGGAACCTTCAGCCAATGAGCTTCCTCTCCTGCATATTCCTTCTCCAGAAAAGATATATAATCCCTGATTCACTCAGAATAAAATGTATGCATTTACATCCATCATCAAATAAAGCAATATGGACAAGTAAGCTTCATTTCAGAGAGCTAAGACTCCCACAGAGGGCTTTCTTTCCTCCAGCTTCTTTTGTACTTTCAGCCCTTGATTCCAGTCAAACTTTATTCTACTTGTCCTGGGCTCTGCCTTCCCTCTCCTGCCTGGCATGTATATTCCCTGAAGCGAAAGGTAGGCAGTGTCTGGGTACCCAGAGAGGAGACCAGAGACCACTCCCTGCTTCCTCCTTGGGTGCCAGCAGCACCTAGGCACCCATGGTAGAGAGGTCAGATGCAGTAGTCTTATCCAGGTATAATCTCTGTGAGATACAACTGACAAATGCCCACTGGTATGATAGGGGTACAAATGTCCTGGGAGTAATCAATCTTTTGTTTTTGTGTTGTTTGTTTGTATTTTAATTGCACTTAAACCTCACCCTATTAGTTTTACATGTGATGATGGGAAAATATTTAGTTTCTATTCAACTTTGTTCTCTGAATTTTTTTACTGTTGAGAAATATTTGTCTCCATAGTAGGAAACATGCTCAGTATCGTAAATTTGGCCATGAACCTGGGAGCTCACGGTCCCCGGGTATGAAGTTATTACTATTATTTTTTATCCTACTGCCCTCTAATTTCATCTTTGAACCCCAGGATTAGTGCAGCAGTTCTCTTCAGAGAAGTTTGTTTATATAGTAGACAGCAATTAACATAGAAACTCACAACTGTCAAGTAACGAAAGTGAGAACTCAACTCAAGGTAGACATCTATATTGCAAACCTTACATTCCTGTAATCAACACCAGGCTCAGGGACTACTCCAGAACACAGCACAAAAAAGATTGTGAAGGATAGAGATTAGGCAGCATAAACTGCAACAGTGTCCTTTGGAACCAACATTGCCATTAAACTCATGGTCTCAAAGCAGCTTTGGTTGCCTACAAAAGATCTGCACAATATCAATGCAGTGAATATTAAAGCATAAATAATTGACAAATTTATGAGCCTCAAACACAAGCTGAGGAGATTTTGACATTTAATGACTCTGGGAAAGGAAACAAGAGTTCTTTATTAATGTAATGGTACTTTAGTCAACCATAGTACAGTACACGGACTCACATCCATGGGCATATAGACAGCACAAAATGGACTTGGTGCATTATTTAAACAAAAATAAAAGGAATTTTGGAAAGGGTGGAGTGGTGGTTCGTGGAGTAATTGTAGGTAATGGCAGGTGTATATGTTCAACACATATTTTGTGCATGTATCAAATGCTCAGTGAATCATAAAATCTTTTGTATTGTTGAAAAACAAGTAGTCATTTATTTCCTACAGCTTGATTTAGAAATACATTCAAATCTAATTTAGATGAATTGAATTATAACTTAGATATTCTTGTTAGCTATATTACATACATATAATATACAAAACACATATATTTTATATATGTTGATTTAATTTCTTATATACAGCTGAACAAATTAAGGTCTATCTGTTATTATAGTCAGAATTATGAAGCATGCTGTTATACTTGAAAATATCTACGTATGGTTTTTCCCAGTATTTAACTTTTAAAATTCTGCTGTTTTAATGTTTTAGTAAGGTACAATAACACTTACATTAATGTATGGCTCTGATAGACCTCCACAACACTAGTTTCCATTTCCAAATGGTTATTGATTTCTTTAATATAAAACTTTTCAGTAATTAAAAGTCAATAAGAACAATTGCTTTTCTAACAGCATCTAAAAATCAAGTAACATTATAATTATTTATATATGCATTAGTAAAAGCACTTGTTCATAAAATGGATGTTCATCACCAAACACAAATGCCATAGGGATTTTGAGAGCCATGGAAGTAACCTATTGTACTTGGATTATATAAGTATGTAAGAAAGTATTGCCTGAGTAGTTCAAATATTTTAGCTCATTTAAACCTGTTATCCTCTAATAATTTATATTCCATTTGCAGATTGTTCTTATCTTAGAGTAAATATGTGCTAAAGTTAAAAATCTCTTTAAAATTAACCCCTTCTTGGAATATTGTTAGTGTCTGCTTCTAAGTGATATATATATATATATATATATATATATATATATATATATATATATATTTTTTTTTTTTTTTTTTTTTTTTCCAAGACAGGGTTTCTCTGTACAGCCCTGGCTGTCCTGGAACTCACTCTGTAGACCAGGCTGGCTTCAAACTCAGAAATCTACTTGCCTTCCAAGTGCTGGGATTACAGACATGCACCACCACTGCCCGGCTTCTAAGTGATACTTTAATAAATGATTTGTGCCCTGCTTTCTTCCTATATGCAGAGTATGTGGTTTTGGAGTAATGTACCTGTTTTTGGTGCTGTTTGTGAAAATGCTGTATAATGTGATTCATCCATATTTATTCAGTAATAATCATTCAAAATAATCATTCTATTTTAAAGCCATTATTCATTTTGATTGGATTGAAAAATGTCAACAGTCTGTAGCTATGAATTCTGTTTTACCAACTCATTTAACGAACATTTATTGACTACTTGTTTAGGCCTAGATGCTGTGTTAAGTTTCTTAATTAAAACAAGATAAAAGCTATACTATGTGTGTTCTTTTGCCAAACAACCAAATTATTAGAGAAATAAAATTGGCATATCAATGAAAACTGAAATATATGTTTTCCAGTAATCTAAAACTTGCTGATTTTCTAACAATTCAGTGATAAATTTAGTGCACATATCTACCATTATTGGAAATGAGTAAATTATACTGTTAAATATTTACAATTAAAAAGTATAATTAGCAATTTATTCCTAAATTTTTAATTCAAACCCAGGTTTGATTTTGAAAGTATATTTTGAGAAAAATGTGAGATTGTAAAAACTTAAATACAGTTTCTATCTAATGTCATTCATTATGTCTTCCATTAAATACATTGTTTTTTATTTAATAGGCAATTTCTAAATCATTTTCTGAAGCAGAAATGATTTGAGATGGAATGTGTAACGTTAAGTTACACACACTCGTTTCTGTTTCCTCTGTCCCACCTTTATTTCCTCATACCCAGAATCAGGAACTGTGTGAAGACTCAAAGAAAGCAGCTTGTTCTTCTTAACATAATTCCTCTTCTTTTATACATCACTTTTGTTCTTTGACAGTTTCATGTGTGGATATATAATATATATGTATATATATATTCTATATATATGTACTATTCATATTCTATTCTCCACTCTCTATTATCTCTCTCTCATCTCTTTTCCACCTACTTGTTCCTACCAATCTCCTTCTCAGATTCAATATCTTTGGCTGTTTTCTGTGTATCCTGTTTTTTACCTGAAGGTTGGAATTATCTTTTATAGCCTGGTGGGGATCGCTAGTAGACCTGATAATTGAATGCAAAGACTCCTCTTGTCTCTAAATTACTAGCAGCAAATAGTTTAGCAGTAAGGAGTAAGGCCATCTGAGTCTTCCTCATTCAACTCATAATGGCTGACAGGCCCATTCTCATGAAGTCCTACTTCAAATAGTACCAGCTGCTGAATTCACAACTTCATTTGACTGGTTCTTGCCAGAAGAGGACTGATGTCCTCCTCCCTGTCTTCTGATTCATGCCTTCTTTCTGCTGTTTGTTTTGCAAAGTTCTGTGATCCTCACCTGAGCCTTAGAGGAGATGGGAAGGATGTCTTGTTTGAGGTTGAATAGCGATACATCACATTTATACACCCGTTAAGCCCCCCAGAGTCTCTGCATTCACCACCATTCATTGAAAGACAGCCTTTTCTGAGGAAGGTTGAGAAAGTGTTTATCTATAGATGTAATCATAAATAATTGTAATGTGTATTCTAAGCATTGTCTCAATGCTGTGTAAACATTGCTTCCCATTTATTCCCTGATATGTCATTAAAAACTGAGCAGCCAATGACAAAGCATAGGAAAGAATAGGGCTGGACTTCTAATCCCAGCCAGGGGAGGGGAAGAGAGCAGGAAGTAAACAGGATTCACCAGGAAGAGAGTGTTGAGGAGACACCAACGGAACACACATGGAGCAGAGTAATCTATGTCAATACTAAATGCAAGTATTTCATGGACTTTGGCTGGGAGATAGCCAGATTAGTTTAGAGGATTAGAATAGATTAATAAGTGCTCAGCTATTGTGCCGTAACCTTCTTAAATAGATCAAATAGTCTCTGTCTCATTTATTTGGGAGCTAGCTGGGATAAAGAAAAAAGGATCACTTTTAAAATTACACTAACATTTTATATTGTAGCACATAATTCTTGTCACATAATTTCAGTGTTTGGGGTTTTATGTTAAAATCTTTGGTCAAATTGAAATTTAATTTTGTTCAGGATGAGAGAGATAAGTGCTTGGTTTTGTTCCTCTACATGTGAACAGACAGTTTTTTCAACATGATTCACTAATGATTCTGTTTCCCCTAGCATGTCACTTGTGTTTGTAGTTTCATGGAGTTAATGAGTCTCCTATTCTGTTCTATTGGATTACCTGTTTGTGTTTGTGCCAGTTTCATTCTTTGTTATCGCTATAACTTTACAGTGTAACTTGAGATCAGATATAGTAAGGACCCAAGTATTACTAATTTTTGCTACAGAAATGCCTTGGATACCTGGGGTCTTTTGTCTTTCCACCTTAAATTTAAGATTTTTTCATATTTCTATGACTAGTAGCCTAAATATTTTATTGGAAAAATCCTTATATTTTAATTTTATTGCATTGGCTATTAAGTTTTAATATTTTCATTTGTAAAAGGGCACCTTCAAAACAGCATATATAATTTTAAAGAAATTAGGGACCTTAGTAATATACAAGATATTAAAATTCATGTGTGCATGAGTTGTACAAATGTTCTTTCTTATAAGAGGAGTATTAAGCATGTTTCCTGATGATCAAAGACACTATAAATTACAGCAGATAGAGGATCATGAGTGCCAGCTTCTGAGAAGAAAAGGACTCTGATTCTGACCATCCAAATATTAGTTGCTGCTATCAATTCAGAAATTCACATAATTTGTATTTGCTTATCATCATCCCTAATGAAAACATAGTTCTCTTTGAAAATCAAGAGTTCACTGGAGTAAGATAAGAGATTAACACAAACATCAAGAATGTTAAGAATAAAGAAATATTTGAGTGACAAGAGTTTTAGTATAACTACCTGTACTAAAAAAGAGATGAAACAGCATTAACAGCTAGACAACAATGAGAATATCTGATTAACAAGTGGTATATTTTTTTCTGATTATTATGTGGATTTGTTAAGTGATATAGATTAATATTTATCTGAAATAAGAAACTGAAATTATGACATTCTACTTCAGAATTATATTATCACCATAAAGATAACTATTGTTACCATTTGATCCTTACATAAATCATTATGTACTAGAAAATCTTCTTAATTTGATCAAAGTAGTCAACAGATAATGGAAACACACACAGTTGGCGTGGAATTTTGAAAACCACATTACACATTGCCTATGTCTCATAACCGGTCCATTTATAGTTTATGGTCAAATTTTAAAGTTCAGTAATAGTGGTTTCTATAGTATTTGATATATTATGCCTCACTGGCATTGTAAACAATTTGTAGGGCATTTATATACTTTTAGAAATGTAATACTCTTGCATATAAATCTATTTATTAATTATTATAAGTAATTTATGAACATAGCTTAAAATGAATCATTTTTAAAATTACTTAACTATCTGGAATTTTTTGATTACTAATACCATCCCTCACTTTCTTTTCATATTTCTATTAAGAATTAGGCATCTTTTCCAGGTCATTCCCTAGTTTAATGAAAATGCAATTATTCATCTCTAGTGTATAAATCTAAGAAGTCATTTCATCCACTATATTGGCAATTTTAATGAATAAATAATGTTCTTCATAATTACTCATATATTTGGCTTTACATTGTTCTCTGAGTTTCTGTCTCTCTTTCTTTCCCTCCTACTCTATCTCTATGTCTCTCTTTTCTCATCTTTTTCTCTCCTGATCCCCTTCTCTCTCTCTGTTTTTTCTTTCACCTTTCTCTTCCTCATTAAATTGCTACTCTATCAATATAAATTATTTTACCTTAGGATTCTGGGCTTTCTAAATAGCTAATTTCATCATATTCTGGTGAGTTATGGAGTTACATTTGATATCATGAAATATATTATCTAATAATAGATATAATTTCTGCCAAAATTTATTGCTAAATTAAAATTTTATCCTTACTTATTCTTCTAGTCATATATTTATTTAGCAAAATGTATTGAATCGTCATCACTAATTATTTACTAAGTTATCCAAATAGTTATTGAATTTGTTCAGTAGGAAAAGTTTACAATATCCCACCAAATACATGTTGATACATAAGTAAGACAACCTGGGCAATAAGCCTATAGACAAATAAAAATTAAAAGTTGTAGCTGAGTGAGCTATAGGATTTAACTTCTCTCATACAGTATGGGATGCATATTATAGAGCATTGTTCATATGACTACATAGATGCCATAATTATTATCTTCATTTGGATAAGTATAATTGAAGTCCATAGAAATAATGCTTCATTCATTTGAAATCATCCTTGAAATAATTTTTTCTAGTTTCTTTCTTTACATGCCTTACTCGTCTCTGTGTGTTCCCACCTGTGAAACTACTCTGCATTTAATGGTGCAATGGAGCAAATAGGACTATTCATAAATCAAGTTAATTTACTAAGGAATGATTCACCTAAATAACCCAGGAATCAAATAGTGAGGATAAATGTAATCAATACTGATGTTGGTCTGAAAGTGGATTGAAAATAAAGGGATTTTTGTTTGTTTGTTTCTTTGTTTATTGTTTTGTATAGCCACAATAGAAGCTTTCCTTAGGTGCATACTTACATTTTCCCCTTCAGTCTACATATTTTGAGAATATGAAAATTTGTTATGTTAATAGAGCAGACATGTGATCTCACTTCACTTCAAACACATTTTTCTTTTCATTGTGTAGCATTTGAATCGGCCTCTGAATGTAAAATTTTCAATGAAGGAAAGGTCAAGCATAGGTAAATTGGTTTAGTAAATCAAGAGAGAATTGCAAACAATATGTCTACGAAGTAATAAAAACAGAGTAATGATTTATTGAAAAAAGTATTTAGCTGATAACAATCACATTTATTTGTAATTTGAAGACTTGACCCAAGCACACTCATTAGCTCTCTTTGTAAGAAAGCAATTCATTTTACAAATTTATTATTTGTTTTCATGTCATTGGGGCAAGGGTTTTATTACTAAAACTGAGAGATGTTTAAAATAAATGTGGATTTCTTCCATTGTTATGTTGCAGATCGTTTAATGTGATAGTCCTGTTCAAAACTGTTGACATTATACGAAGCCATCTTTTGTACTTTTGCCCCAATTTGTGAAGAGTAATTGGTATAACTTTTCTTTCCCTTAATTCCTTGGGTCATCTCTATCTGCTGATCTTCAAAATAAAATTAATTGTGACTTTGTATTCTAAATATTGTCTAATCTCATGAGTTCTCTTTAATTGTATAGGGTAATAGAAATATCCTGTCATGCTCACTGTTGGGGGCATGAGGAAGTTTGACAGGAATGACTCTAAGCAGCATGTCTGTGATGCTACAGGCAGACAAAGCACTGTGATATGATACATGGGCAAGTGTGAACACAGAAGTTTTGCTGATTTTTACTTATTACTTTGTTCTTCGTTTGCCTTCAGTGTCACATGAAATGCATTAACATGTTTTAGTGTTCTCATACACTGGTTCCTTAGTATGGAAGTTGTAGAATATAAAGCATCTCAAATTCTTGACTTCCTTGGTCAGAAAATAGAAATGCACTTAAGAGAGATATATGCATTTAAAACAGATATCAGGCATGTTACTCTTAGAGTCTCAGATGTATCTCTTCATAGAAGCTTCTTCTCAGTAAACATCACTCTCAATTATTAGAATAGGACTCTTATGATTCCTATAGCTGAACCTAAACCTTTCCAGCATAAAACCTTGGTTTATCTACTTAGTAGAAACCTAACAGTTTTAAAGAACTTTACATCTGATTTATTTGAAACATAATGCCTGAAACAATAAATTTGAAACATTATGAAGGATATAAAATATATGAAGAGCTTTGTGAGAAATGTTATCTTTTACATTAGGAAATGTTTCTTTAAATATTATATTATCTATCAATAAAATTGTATAAGCCTTTGGATTAAAACTCATGAAGCAGAAAGAATACTCCAGTATTCTGGGTAGTTTTATGTCAAGTTTACTGGAGTCATCAGAGAGTAGGAAGCCTCAATTGAAAAATGCCTCTATAAGACTGGGCTATAGGTAAGACTACAGGAAATTTTTTAAATTGGTGATTGATGAGAGAGTTTTCAGGACATATGGGTGATGCCATCCCTTGGCTGCTGGTTGTCGGTTCTATAAGCAGGCTGAGCAAGGTATCAGGAGCAAGCCAGTAAAAAATATACCTTCAAGGTTTTTGCATCAAGCCCTGCCTCCAGGGTTAAATTCCCATCTTGATATTTTGATGATCAACTGTGATGTGGAAATATAAGCCAAATGAACCCTTTCCCCCCAACTTATTTTCTTGTTATGGTATTTCATCACAGAAAAATAAAACTTAGCTAAGGCATCTGTTTAGGACCTGAGTTATCCTCACTAACTACTAGGTTCAAGTGTTTTCCAGCCAGAAGAATGGTACAGTAGGCAGGAGCAGAGTGTAAAATGGTCAGCATTCAAAATATACCTGTATCAGCATTTTAAGGCATAAAATTTAACAATAATCACTAAAATATATGATTATAAGGGAATTTATTTTATATGAAATTTGACTTTCCTAATAATTTTATAAAATACTTGACATAATTTTTAAGTTCATTGGGGATAGAAGAAAAACCCAGATAATAATAGTTTTATTTGCTGATATCTACCACATTGTTTATATTTTTAATCACTCAAAATACATAAGATTATTTAATATTTATTTCTACATTTATTCTTTTAACAATGAGAAAACT
Organism: Rhynchomys soricoides; assembly: GCA_019843965.1. Lineage (NCBI taxonomy): Eukaryota > Metazoa > Chordata > Mammalia > Rodentia > Muridae > Rhynchomys > Rhynchomys soricoides. Next base: position 16,665,637 of record JADRCH010000067.1, on the reverse strand, counting down.
ATCCAGTGAAACAGTGTACCAGAGAACTCATTGAAATAGTAAGGTAGAACAATACTTCCTGCAGCCTCTGAGTCCAGTAGGCAGTGAGATGACCATCTCATTGTCTCTTCAAGTAGTATAACATCATCATCAAAATATGAAGGGAATTAATACAACCGTTTGGAATTTTCTAAAAATACCACATACTGGTATAACTGGCTTGGATTAATCCTAAAGGTAAAGAGAATACCCAAAACCAACAGATTATTTTGCTTAAGGACACTCTAAGAGACATATGTTCTTTGTACATGCTCAAATCATGCATTTTAGATCTTTTTTAAGTTAAGAAGACTAAGTGGTAGGAATAGAATTCAGAAGATTTGTGTTTTCTTTTAGGTGAGCTTATATTTCCTGTAATAATTGTAATATTTTTGACGAGAAGGAAAAGATACAGAAGAAACAGAGGGTGGAGAAGGAGTGAGAGGATAAATCAGGGTAGGAGAGAGGCTAAAGCCTTAACATCTCATGTTATTTAAGTTATAGAAAAAATAAAATTTTGTTTTTAAAACATATCACAACAGAGCTAGGATATCTCAGTAAATAGATTATCAAAGTCTTTAAATGTTTTTGTTTAAAATATTTAAAATATCAGAAATTTATTTCTCACAATTCTGGAGACTGGGAAGTCAAAGATGCTTAGAGGTTCATAAAACATCTGTGTTGTTGCTCTAACTTTCCCATGGGAATCAGCAAGAGATCTCCCTAGAGTCTTTAAAAACCACTTACACCATTTTCCACTTTCCCTTCCTCCTGCCAAATCCTTCATTATACCCTTTCTTGATCTTTTTTAAACTTAATTGTTTTTATAGGTATGCAGTCACAGATATGCATATATGCTACTAAATAAAACCTGTTCAATCTGTATGCTGTTACCTGCATGCCTCATTTCAGATCTGTCTATTCATTCTATATTAGATAACTAATCGGTGTGATCTTCCTTAGGGAAGACTATATTTCCCCTTCTCAGCATTCTTTGGCTGCTTATAGTTAATTCTTTGTAATGTTGTTTTCATTGGAACAAATAATGATCAACATTTGATAGAAGCTTTCATTTGTGTTTGCAAAATTCATGAATTTTTTTCTACAATATCTTTGGATGCTTTCAAAATCAAATGTGAAATTATATTTAATACGCAGAAAAATATTATTAACTGTATATATTAATTATGAATATTTGATAATGTAAAAAATATTGTGGTAAGGAGAAAGTTTCTATAATCAAAAAAGATATTGAGATTCATTCATTTCTATGAGCGCCCACTCTTTAAGGACCTTGTTCCTTGAAATCTAACCTAATTTTTGATTTCTCAAATATTAATACATTTTAGGGTCATGTATATATAAAGTATATACAGAAACACACACCGTGCAGTAATCCATTTTAATTACGTCTGATTTATCCATCCTGAATTTCTTTAGAAATATGAAGAATTAATAATAACACTTTTCTCCTACAACATGCAATGCTATTCTAATTTTCTTCTTAATAAACTCTGGCACTGCTCTGAACTGTCTTGTAGCTTCTCTCTACTTTAATTCTATAGCTTCACAATGTTCAGTCATGAGAACAGACTGTAAATTAAGCTGTGGCCTCCTTTGGTGACTCTGTCTCCTCATAGTTCACTGAAACAATGCTCCAGCAAGAGATATATCTTGTTGCTGAATATGTGTCTTCAGTCTTAACTTCTGAGGCATGTGAAAAAAATGTTTTAAATAGTGTTAGATTCTCCTTCAAATAGCTTATCAGATTGCAGTCCTATAGCAATGGATGAAGTTCTTTCATTATTCTAGCATTGGGCTCTCTGATCTTCATTATGGATGCATTTGTTAGGTAGCTAGTTAATTTTTTTTAATAAATTAAATTGTGTGTCTTACAGCACGTTTTCCAATTATTTTCTATAATCTCCATTCTTATGTGACTCCCTGTGTTTAGCACAGCTCTTTACCTGAAGCTGCCTTCAGTGGTATACAGGAAGTTGGACAATTTGTATTAATGTGATTTCTTCTTGAATTTAGCCATATTTTCTCATAGTTTTCATTTTGAAACAAACAGCTATTGAATGTCAACAACAAAATTACTGTTTACTGATATAAAACACTAATGTTACTCATCCCATCTGACCATCTAAAGTGGGCTACAAGCAACATTGACTTCTACCTTTTACTACTTCTCCTTGTCCATTGCCCAGACATAAAAGAGTCCTATCTAAATTATTCTCTCTAAATTATTCATATTTAGTATTTTATCCAAACTCCAAAACGTCATCCCTCAGCCATAATAAGCCAGTCTTTTACTTCTTAAATCAAAGAAGCACATATATCATGAAACAAGGATAAAAAGCAGAATCCTCTACAAGAAGATATATAAGCAGTGTGAAAATAATCCTGCTATTCTCCTGTCCCATCCATAAAGAATTTTCAAAAAAATTATGAAGGATATCTGACAATGGCAGTGATCAATGTTGTTAACATTGTATCCTTTTCCAGAAGTTAATGATACCATATAATATGGTTCAAATTTTGTGTTAATTTTATGGTTTAAAAAAAAACTTGCTATAAGTGGAACTTTTCAATGGCAGCTCACTTATTTTTCTATATCAGTTATTCAATTGAAGAACCATTACCACATATTAGACATTCACGTTTACATAATTTGACAGTTGTCTCATGTGAGAGCTATTTCTTTGAGGATATCATCTTTGCTATTGCCTCATTGTTTTAAAATTATGCCTATGTTGCTGGGCATTGCACAGTAAATGACTCTCAAATTCTATTCTGAACATGAATAAATGCATACCACACTGATGAAACTTTGTGTAATGAATATCCTCTTTGTGTAATTTTTCAAAATCTTGAAGTATCATTTCTAGTATTAATTCTGGTGCTTTACCTGCAGATTTTGTAATGTATCTAGAATTTGGTGGGCCTTATGAATAGGTAAGTTGAAGGCTTTCTGAGTTGCCTTAATATTGCAATGATGTTTTGACAGTGATAGTTGGTTTGTATCTGTGACTTGCAACTGTAAAATGTGGATCTTGTATAGAAGCATGGCTGTTTGTAAGAGGGTATTATGATAGCAAAGTCTCAAGGACCACCTCAAATCAACCTCACTTAATTGATATTTTTTACAAGATCTTCAAGTGATTTATGAGCAAGATAAAGTGCTATAGCAAATGTTTGGCATGCTGTACAAGATACTATGTAAAGGGTAGTACTAAGACAGGAGTGATGCATCAGTAAGCCCAACAGAAATTCACCTTATCAAAATGGCAAGTGTGTTTACGGATTGTACTATACATGTATATCAAGTACATTTATCAGTCTAGTAATTACACCTTCTACAGGTTGTAACATACTTTGTGTACCAATACTGGAGTAAAATTTATTTGTTGATCATTGTTTTATTTTGTTTTCTGTTGTTACAAAAATGTTAAAAAACAAAAACCAAACAAAATAAATAATCTAGAAGAGTAATTTAGGGAAGGAACACTTTATATAGGCTTACAATCCCAACTAATAGAAGGCAAGGCAGGAACTTGAAGCTAGACAGTCATATCATAGTCCAAAGCACAGAGAAAATATAAGCATATATTTGCTTGTACTCAAGTTCTCTTTATGTTTACAGGTTAAGACCTAAACAAAGGGAATGAATGGTACTGCACACAGTAGGTTAAGTCTTCCTAAAATATATATTTTGAAAACAAAGAATATCCGACACCCTCCATGGTGTACCCTGGCACAAGTCACTGAAGGATTAGGCACATCATCTCCCACTGAGGCCAGACAAAGCAGCTGAGTTAGTGAAACAGAATCTACAGGGAGGCAACAGTGTCAAGGATAGCTCCCATTCCAGTTAGTTCAGGACCCACATATGTTCAGGGGGCCTAGGTCATGCCTATGTATGTTTTTTTTTATTTATTGGTTAGTGATTCAATTTCTAGGAGTCCTACAAGAATCTAGGTTGGTTGACTCTCTTAGTCTTCCTGTGGAATTTCTATCCCCTCCAGGTTCCTCAGTTCTTTCCCCAACTTCTATCTCAAGACCCAGCTATGTGTAGGCACATACCCAAAAGATGTTCCACCATGAGACAAGGACACTTCCTCAACTATGCTCATAATAGTTTTATTCATAATAGCCAGAAACTTGAAGCAACCCAGATGTCTCTCAACCAAAGCATAAATAAGAAAAAAAAAATGTGGTTCATGACCGCAATGGAATTCAGTTATTTAAAGCATGGAAATCATAAAATTTGTAGACATGATGGAACTAGAAAATATCATCCTGAGTGAAATAACGTAGACCCAAATGGACATGCGTGGCATGTACTCACTTAAAAGTGGGTATTAGCCATAAAGTAGAGGATACACATGCTACAAACCACAAACCCAAATAAGCTAAATAAGAAAGGAAAGCCCAAGATAGAATGCTTGAATATCATTAAGAAGGAGAAATAAAATAGTCATTGGAGGTAGATGGAGGGAGGGAACTGGGTGGGAGAGCAGAGGGTAGGGGATCAGGTATAGAGAAAGCCAGGGAGAGAGGGTTGGGAGAGTGAATTGGAACTAGTGCCTGGGCAGAGGGCATCTCCAGGACTTGCCAGGGACCTGGGATTGGGGGAAGATTCAGGTAGTCTATAACGGAGACTCTAGCTGAGAGTCCTACCAATGGGGTATATGAAGCTTAAAGTGGTCATCTCCTATAGCCAGGCAGGGTTCCCATTGGAAGTATAAGTATAGCAACCTATGCACAGAACCTTCAATCCAAAATTTTTCTTGCCAACAAGAAGTGCAGGGACAACAATAGAACAGAGACAAAGGTAATGGCCCTCTGAAGACTCACCCAACTTGAGAGTCATACCATGGGTAAGAACCACTCCATGATACTTGTTACATTTGCAGAAAGCAATGTAACACAACTGTCCTCTGAGAGGATTCACTAATAAGCTGACTGAAACAGATGGAGAAGTCTACAACCAAACATAAGACAGAACTCAGGGAGTCCTGTGGAAGATGTATGGTTTTGTAAATTCAGTCTTGTCATATTATTAGGAAAAGTCAGATAAACATACAGCTGGTGGTATCAGTGCATCCTTTTAATCCCAGGTATTGAAGAAAATGAGATAGAGGGATTATGTGAACTCAGAGGTTCAAACATATGATAGCCCAACATACTACGACATTGTCCCCAATATAAAAATGGTCAGAGAAATATAAATACCAAGGAGAAAAAATTACCCCAAATTTTCATATTGTAGAATTGTTGTATAGGTGGGCAAGAATAAAACCTAGAATATATAATAAGTAACTGTGAATTGATGTTAAAAGGATGTTTAAGATATGAGTCAAAAAGAATATAATGAGAACACAGATCTTTTATATCCTAAAGAATATGGTCCATATTTCTTTAAGAAGAATATTAAAAACAGAAAATAAAACAAGAGAATAATAGCAAATACCAAAGCTTAAAATAGTAACTTTGATGCATCAATGTCCTGGTAGACTTACAAACAGCTGAAATTTTAGAACAATCAAAATATATAGATTCAAAGCTAAAAAACACTACAGGCAACCTTCTTATGAATGATATTGTAATATCAGAGCCACTACAGTCATACAGCTAATTATCTCTCTCAGAGACATTTATCTCTCTGCTTTAGTAATACCATACTCTAAATTTTTAGATGAATATTTAAAATAATCTCTACTGACCACTGAATGTGTTTAAATCTATCTCAAAGTCTGCATACATACTTGCGTGTACATTTAAGTGCATTTTACAAGAAAAGTGTCATATAGTTCTTTTTATCAAATTAGAATATTCTACCCTGGAGGGAGGAGAGCATCTTGTCTTATAAGACTTAGGAACATTATGAAGTTTGCATTTCATAAAGTTTAAAAAGTATGCAAAGCTTACAAGGCTTATAAAACTGAAAACTCATAAAATTTACTGGGGTCAAGAAGCCATAGTGGCATGGCCCTTCTGAGAGTAACCAGCTCCTATGTACTTTTGGATTTGAGGCTTGCTCTGAAGAATGGAACTCTTTCTGTAAGCTGTAAACCTGGCCAAAGTCTTATCACTGGGGAGTTGATTGTCCATGGGGGAAGAAAAAAGAAAACAAACATCACCTTTATTTTGCTACATTGTCATGTTTTTAAACTGTATTCTAAATACTTGAGTTTAGACTCATAGATTGTACTTCTGTAAACTTTGGCCATAGAAGTTTCTGTATCAAACAGTAGATAAGATAAAGAATTGTAAATGACTAAAATGTGGAAAATAAAATGTTGTGAAAGCTCACACCTAAATTGGCCCTCTGTATCATCTTTGTCATCATATGTCAGGAAACATTACTAAAGAAGGAACAGAAATAGTCTAAGATCCTGGAGATAGGAGGAGAGCTATATAATGTTATCTTCTTAACATGATACAACTAATAAACTCAGTGACTCACAGCAGCTATGGTTGCTTACACATAATCAAGCTAGTCCAAGTTTCACTATGAATTGAGAAGGAAAGGTGAGACCCCATTGTAAGCTGAGGAAGGACAATTATTTTTATAACTAGTAAATGCCTGTACTTTAATCCATAAAAGCACAGCACTGATTGGATACATTCAGATATAAACGAAACATAATAAAACTGTTAGTTAGGGTTTCTCTTGATGTGATAAGATGACACAAATGAAAAAAAAAATTGGGAGGAAATGGTTTATTTCACTTACACTTTCAATAAACGGTCCATCATTGAAGAAATTCATGTCAGATACTCAAGGCAGAAACCAGAAAGTAGAAATTAAAGCAGAAGACATTGGAGCCTGCTTTCGTATAGAACTCAGAATCTCCAACACAGTGATGGCATAGCCCATAAATGGGCCCTACTACATCAGTTATCAATCAGAAAATTCATCAAAGTCTTGCCTGCAAGCCAATATGGTAGAAATTTTTTCTCAAATGAGGTTCTGAAGTTTATTTAGGACATGGAGAGGGGAAATGAGGGGGTAGTAGAGACAGAGAAATGCAGAGAATGAGAAGGGGGTATTGGAGTATTAGAAGCTAGGAATGAGCATGTGGAGATGGGAAGAGAGCAAGAGAGAAGGAAGAGGGGGCAAGCAGCCCCTTTTTACTGAGGTAGGCATACCTGTGGGGCAGAGCCTAGAATAAATGCTAATATTCCCCCATTTTAGTTTAATTAAAGAAAGGAAAAATTAGAAAGATGTGATGGTGGAGCAGGAATAGGGTCATTGTGACCTTTAGTTATTTCCTGCTGACTTTGGGGTGATGTGTCTCTGGGAAACCTAAAAAAAAATGGGTTTGGGAATGGTGGTCCAGTCTTGAAGACTTGGCTCTTTCTTTGCTGTCCAGAGTCTGTGGAATCATCTGTGGATAGATAGGAAGGAACAGATCCAGTAGAAGCATCTGTGTCTGTAAGAGAACATTGGATCATTTGTGGGTTGCTTCTCTGGAGCTGTCCTGGAAGTAGTAAATGCCTGGACTTGACAAGATGTGGAAACACACACACACACACACACACGTGTGCATGCATGTATGTGTGTAAGTGTGTGTGTGTGTGTGTGTGTGTGTGTGTGTATTTATTACAGTTAAAGAATAAAGTTAAGTACATCATTTGGGAGAAAAATATTTCTTAGGAGTACATTTGAAACAGAAAATCTCCAAAGAAGAAATATAAATGCTGAGAAATATTTTTTTTTCAAATATTGAACCCTTAGTTTTCAAAAAAAGTGAAATAAAATAAAATTACAGTGATATTTGTTTTTTCATCATAGTCATAATGATTAAAATGATATTTTATAAAAAAAAATAACATTCAGCTGGGTGGGGGGAAAGCATGCCTAAAATCCCAGCACTTGAGCAGTACAGGAAGGTGGATCTTTTAGTACAAGGCCAGCCTGCTCTTCAGAACAAGTTCCAGGACATCCAGGACTACATATAGAAACCCTATATTGAAAAAAACAAACAAAACAAAACAAAACCACAAACCAACAAACCCCCTATGAAACAAAACAACAAAAAGAAAAATAGCACCAAATCCCAATGCAAAACCAACTAATAACCAATAATGAAATCCAAACAAAAACCATACCAAAACAAAACAATAACAACAAAATCAAATGCTGTTTATGGATGTGGTTCTGAAACTGAAATACACATTCATAGTTGATGTAAATGCTTTAAAAATCAATGTAGAGGTTTCTCTAAAACCTAGAAATAAATATATAATATATTAACAGCTTAACCTTTGTGTAGCATATTTCTCAAGACTCTCTATACTACCTCAGGGATTCTTGCTTATCCATATTCAATGCTACTTTATTCACAATGATCAAGAAAATGGAAATAGCCTAAATGTCCATCAACAAACAAAATGAGCACTGAAAATCCAGTACATATACACAACAATGGAATATGTGTACAAAAAGATAAGCTCCCTGTGTTGCTGTCCCTCATATGTAAATGCTTACCTAGAAACTTTCTTCCTTTCTTTAGCACGTGTGTGCATACACATGCACATGGTTTTTTCTTTTATTGTTCTCCATATTATATATTAAGATAGTCTTTCACTGAACCTGACACACACCATTTCAGCTAAACTGACTGGCAATCAAGCCCTTAGTATCTTTCAGTTTCCACTTCCTGTGCTTAGTTTTCACGTACATGCCGGGCTTTTGAACTGCTGCTCAGATCCAAACTAAAATTGTCATGGTTTTATAACAAGCATTTTATCCATTGAGCCATCTCCTTATCCTGTGGGAATGTTCAGCACCTTGGTAGAGCATATCTGTCTCGTATATAGATTTTCTTTTGATTTTTCAAGGGCAAGTGATTTTATCACTCCATTATACTTGGTAATCTAACTAGTCATAGGAAGGTTGAACTTAAAGCAATTTAGGAAAATCCCCAACAGTTAAAGAATCACTCTACCAGTTCCTTAGTCTGCTTTATATTTTTGCAGCTGACTCAACTGTTCATGTTTATGACCTGAACAACATTTCTTATGTCTTTCCATGATCTTCTGAAGGTGATTACTGATTATCTTCATGATATGATTATAGGCTCCATATATAACTTTAGACCACTATGCTTCTATGGTTTCAATTTCAAAATCATTTATGAATTTTTTTTGTGTTCCTATACCACAGTAAAGGAAAATAGACTTTTTCCCTTCTTGATATTATTTAAAACTCTCCTGATGTCTTTTTTTTAAGGTTTTTACCATTTTTCTTCTCATTTTACTTTGATTTCTAATACTCTATTCAACAAATATTTTTTCATATTCTTTTCTTTTTTAAATTTATTTTTTATACTTTATTTTCATTTCAAATGTTTCCCCTTTTCCAGATTTCTCCTTTGGAACATCCTCTTTTCCTCCCCACTCCCCCTGCCACTATGGGGGTATTCCCCCACCCACCCACCCACCCACACACCCACACTCGTCTTCCCTGCTTGGCATTCTCCTATACTAGGGAATCTAACACCCTCAGGCCCAAGAGCCTCTCCACTTCCTGATGGCTAACAAGACCCTCCTCTGCCACATATGTGGCCAGGACCATGGGACCCTCCATATGCATTCTTAGGTTGGTGGATCAGTCTCCAGGAGTATGGGGGAGAGGTTAGGCCAGTTGCCACTGTTGCTGCCTCCCATGGGATGCAAACTCCCTCAGCTCCTTCAGTCCCTTCTCCAAGTCCCCCATTTGGGACCTCATACTCAGCCCTACTGCTGTTGTGAAGTAACTCTTGGGTATTCTGAACTTTTGGGCTAATAACCACTTAACAGTGCTTACATACCATGTTCATTCTTTTGTGACTGCTTTACTTCGCTCAGGATGATATTTTCAAGTTCCATCCATTTGTCTGCAAATTTCACGAAGTCATTGTTTTTAATAGCTGAGTAGTATTCCATTGTGTAAATGTACCACATTTTTTGTATCCATTCCTCTGTTGAGGGACATCTGGGTTGTTTCCAGCTTCTGGCTATTATAAATATGGCCACTATGAACATAGTAGAACAAGTGTCTTTATTACCTATTGGAGCATCTTCCAGGTATATGCCCAGGAATGGAAGAGCTGGGTCCTTGGGTAGTATTATGTTCATTTTTCTGAGGGTCCACCAAACTGATTTCCAGAGAGGTTGTATCAGCTTGCATTCCCACCAGCAATGGAGGAGTGTTCCTCTTTCTCCACATCCTCGCCAACATCTGCTGTCACTTGAGTTTTTGAACTAAGCCATTCTGTCTGGTATGAGGTGAAATCTCAGGGTTGTTCTGATTTGCTTTTCCCTGATGACTAAGGATGCTTAACATTTCTTTAGGTTCTTCTTGGCCATTTGAGTTTCCTCAGTTGAGAATTCTCTGTTTAGCTCTGTTCCTCATTTTTTGATAGGGTTATTTGGATCTCTGGAGTCTAGCTTCTTGAGTTCTTTGTATACACTGGATATTAGCCCTCTATCGGATGTTGGATTGGTAAAGATCTTTTCCCAATCTGTAGGTTGCCGTTTTGTCCTATTTACGCTGTCCTTTGCTTACAGAAGCTTTGTAATTTTATGAGGTCCCATCTGTTGATTCTTAATCTTAGAGGACAAGCCATTGGTGTTCTGTTCAGGAACTTTTCTCGTTTGCTCATGTGTTCGAGAATTTTCCTCACTTTCTCTTCTATTAGATTCAGTGTATCTGGTTTTATTTGGAGGTTCTTGATCCACTTGGACTTGAGCTTTTTACAGGGAGATAGGAATGGATCAATTCACAATCTTCTACATGTAGACTGCCAGTTGAACCAGCACCATTTTTTGAAGATACTGTCTTTTTTCCACTGGATGGTTTTAGCTCCTTTGTCAAAGATCAAGTGACCATAAGTGTGTGGGTTCATTTCTGGGTCTGCAATTCTATTCCTGTCTGTCATTGTACCAGTACTGTGCAATTTTAATCACTACTGTTCTGTAGTATAACTTGAAGTCAGAGAGGCTGATTCCCCCAGAAGTTCTTTAATTGTTCAGAATAGTTTTTGCTATCCTGTGTCTTTTGTTATTCCATATGAATTTGAGAATTGTTTTTTCTAAGTCTATGAAGATTTGAGTTGGGATTTTGATGGGAATTGCATTGAATCTGTAGACTGCTTTTGGCAGGATGGCCATTTTACCTATATTAATCCTTCCAATCCATGAGCATGGGAGATCTTTTCATCTTCTGAGGTCTTCTTCGATTTCTTTCTTCAGAGACTTGAAGTTCTTGTCAAACAGATCTTTCACTTGTTTGGTTAGAGTCACACCAAGATATTTTATATTGTTTGTGATAATTGGGAACATTGTCATTTCCCTAATTTCATTCTCAGCTTGTTTATCCTTCGAGTATAGGAAGGCTACTGATTTGCTTGAGTTAGTTTTGTATCCGGCCACTTTGCTGAAAGTGTTTATCAGCTGTAGCAGATCTCTGATGGAGTTTTTCTAATTACTTAAGTATACCATCATATCATTTGCAAATAGTAATATTTCGATTTCTTCCTTTCCAATTTTTATCACTTTGACCTCCTTTTGTTTTCTGATTGCTTATAGAATAGATAGGGAGAGAGAGGGCAGCCTTGCCTAGTTCCTGATTTTAGTGGTATTGCTTCAAGTTTCTCTCCATTTAGTTTGATGTTGGTCACTGGTTTACTGTATATTGCTTTTATTATATTTAGGTATGCTCCTTGAATTCCTGATCTTTGCAAGACTTTTATCATGAAGGGATGTTGAACTTTGACAAATGCTTTTTCAGCATCTAATGAAATGACCATGTGTTATTTTCCTTTCAGTTTGTTTATATAGTAGAATACATTGATGGATTTCTGGGTATTGAACCATCTCTGCATCCCTGGAATGAAGACTACTTGATCATGGTGAATGATCTTTTTGATGTGTTCTTGAATTCGGTTTGCAAGAATTTTATTGAGTACTTTTTGTGTCGATATTCATAAGGGAAATTGGTCTGAAGTTTTCTTTTATTGTTGGGAGTTTGTGGGGTTTTGGTATCAGTGTAACTGTAACCTCATAGAATGAATTGGGTAGTGTTCCTTCTGTTTCTATTTTGTGAAATAGATTGAAGAGTAATTGGTATTAGGTCTTCTTTGAAGGTCTGATAGAATTCTGCACTGAACCCATCTGGTCCTGGGCTTTTTTGGGTTGGGAGACTTTTAATGACTGCTTCTATTTCTTTTGGTGTTATGGGACTGTTTAGATGGTTTATCTGATCCTGATTTAACTTTGGTAATTAGTATATGTCTAGAAACTTGTCCATTTCCTCCAGATTTTCCAATTTTGTTCCATATAGGCTTTTGTAGTAGGATCTGATGATTTTTTAAATTTTCTCAGAGTCTGTTGTTATATCTCTGCTTTCATTTCTAATTTTGTTAATTTGCATACTGTCTCTGTGCCCTCTGGTTAGTCTGCCTAAGGGTTTATTTATCCTGTTGATTTTCTCAAAGAACCAGCTTCTGGTTTTATTCATTCTTTGTATAGTTCTTTAGTTTCCACTTGGTTGATATCAGCCCTTAATTTGATTATTTCCTGCCTTCTACTATTCTTGGGTGTATTAGCTTCTTTTTCCTCTAGAACTTTCAGGTATGCTGTTAAGCTGTTAGTATATGCTCTCTCCAGTTTCTTTTTGGAGGCATTCAGAGCTATGAGTTTGCTCTTAACATTGCTTTCATTGTGTCCCATAGGTTTGGGTATGTTGTATTTTCATTTTCATTAAATTCTAGGAAGTCTTTAATTTCTTTCTTCATTTCTTCCTTGACCAATTTATCATTGACTAAAGCATTGTTCAGCTTCTATGTGTATGTGAGCTTTCTGTTGTTGTTGTTGCCATTGAAGTCCAGACTTATTCTGTAGTGATCTGATAGGAGGTATGGGATTATTTCAATCTTCTTATATCTGTTGAGGTTTGTTTTGTGACCAATTATATGATCAATTTTGGAGAAGGTACCATGAGGTGCTGAGAAGAAGGTATATTCTTTTGATGTAGGGTGAAATGTTCTATAGATATCTGTAACACCCATTTGGTTCATAGCATCCATTGGTTTCACTGTGTCTCTGTTTAGTTTATGTTTCCAAGATCTGTCCATTGTTGATAGTGGGGTGTTGAAGTCTCCCCCCATTATTGTGCGAGGTATAATGTGTGCTTTGAGCTTTAGTAAAGTTTCTTTTATGAATATGGGAGCTCTTGCATTTGGGGCATAGATGCTCAGAATTGAGAATTCTTCTTGGTAGATTTTTCCTTTGATGAGTATGTAGTGTCCCTCCTTATCTTTTTTGATGACTTTTGGTTGAAAGTCAATTTTATCCAATATTAGAATGGCTACTCCAGCTTGTTTCTTGGGGCCTTTGCCTGGAGAATTGTTTTCCAACCCTTTACTCTGAGGTAATGTTTGTCTTTAACATGGAGTTGTGCTTCCTGGATGACAGCAAAATGCTGGTTACTGTTTATAGATCCAGTCTGTCAGTCTATGTCTTTTTATTGGGGAATTTAGACCATTGATATTAAGAGATATTAAAGAATAGTGATTGTTGTTTCTTGTTATTTTCGAAGTTATTTATATGTTTATGTGGCTATCTTCTTTTGAGTTTGTTGAAAGATTACTTTCTTGCTTTTTCTTGTTGTAGCTTTCCTCCTTGAGTTGGTGTTTTCCATGTATTATTCTTTGTAGGGCTGGGTTTTTGGAAACATACTCTGAAAATTTGGATTTGTCATAGAATATTTTGGTTTCACCATCTATGATTATTGAGAGGCTTTCTGGGTATCGCAGCCTGAGTTGGCATTTGTGTTCTCTTAGGGTCTGTATGAGATCTACCCAGGATCTTCTAGCTTTCATAGTCTCTGGTGAGAAGTCTAGTGTAATTCTGATAGGTCTGCCTTTATATGTTACTTGACCTTTTTCCCATACTGCTTTTAATATTCTTTCCTTATTTTGTGTACTTGGTGTTTTGAATATAATGTGACGAGAGGAATTTCTTTTCTGGTATAGTCTATTTTGTGTTCTATAGGCTTTTTGTATATTTATGTTCATCTCTTTCTTTAGGTTAGGGAAGTTTTCTTCTATAATTTTGTTGAAGATATTTACTGGTCTTTTAAGTTGGGAATCTTCACTCTCTTCTATACATATTATCCTTAAGTTCTGTCTTCTCATTGTATCCTGGATATCTTGGATATTTTGGGTTAGGAGGTTTTTGGATTTTGTGTTTTCTTTGACTGTTGTGTCAGTGTTTACTATGGTATCTTCTGCACCTGAGATTCTCTCTTCCATCTCTTGTATTCTGTTGGTGATGCTTGCATCTATGACTCCTGATTTCTTTCCTATGTTCTCTAACTCCAGGGTTGTCTCCCTTTGTGATTTCTTTATTGTTTCTATTTCTGTTTTTAATTCCTAAATGGTTTTGTTCATTTGTTTGATTGTGTTTTCCTGTAATTCTTTAAGGGATTTTTGTGCATCCTCTTTAAGGTTTTCCAGTTGTTTACCTCTGTTCTCTTGTAATTCTTTAAGGGAGTTATTTATTTCCTTCTTAAAATCTTTTATCATCCTCTTGATATGTGATTTTATGTCTGAGTCTTCCTTTTCTGGTGTGTTGGGGTATCCAGGGTTGGTTGTGGTGGGAGAGATGGGTTCTGATGAAGCCAAGTAGTCTTGGTTTCTGTTCCTTGTGTTCTTGCCCTTGCCTTTCTCCATCTGGTTATCTCTGGTGTTAGGTGGTTTTTCTCTCTCTGACTGTGGCTTGTCTTTCCTGCAAGCCCAGGTATCAATACTCCTTGATCTCCTTTGAGATCAGATCTCTCTGAGAGGAATTTGGGTTGAGAGAGTTGTGGTGCAGGGTTAGCTCTGGGGTGCAGACAGAAACAAGAAGGATCTAATCCCCAGCTGACCCTTGTTTTCTGTGTCCTGATGGCTCTGCTAGGGTCCCTCTAGGTCCAGTGAATTTGCCTGAGCTTAAAGGTATGTTGATACTCCTGGTATACCAACTCTCTTCTGGCACTATTTGAGTATGGTACACTGTGTCACAGGATCTGCTTTCCCGCCATCGAAAAAAACCAGATCCCTGGTCCTCAGTCCCTATGACCTGGGAATTCCAGTTGGGACCCTCTGATCAGTCAGTCTTGTCCCCACTCCTGGGAGGCTAGCTTTCTCCCAGTGCTATTTGGTTATGGACCCCTGGTGGCCCAGGCAGAGGATTCCTGCCACAGATGGAAACTGTAAGTCTCCTACCTCCCAGCTGTTCCTTAGTCCCTGTGTCTGGAGCCCTCCTGTTGTTGGCTTTTCCATCCTTGTGGGCGGCTCACTTTCTCCTGGCACTGTTTGGTTATGGAGGACTGTTGGCCTAGGCAGAGGTCTCCCGCCACAGATGGAAACCGGCAGGCTTTTCTCCCCTGAACTCTCAATTGCCCTTCCTCATGTGTTTAATATAAACTGACCCTGGTAGTTTACACAGTGTGTCAGTAGCAAAAAGTATATCTTTATTCACAAGATAAACATGTGCCTAGGTTATTTTATATCAGATCTCTATATCTATTAATATTCTTTCCTCACAATAGGCCAAGATTCTAAACAAGTCCCTATGCTGCCCTTTGAAATAGCAGTCTATTGTACTCTGCTGCACACGCTTCATTCTTTAACTCCGTTAAGTGTCCAATAGTGTTCCACTGGTACCCTTTCTCTACTACATGTCTCAGAATTTCAAATCTTACTTGCTCTATTTTATCTTTATTTATTTACTCTAAACAATTCCTCATTTCATAATGTAGAAACACACACATTATCTAGCATGAATCCCAGACTGCAAAGAAAACCAATGGCTTTCACAAATGGCATGTGACTCTGGGTACTGGTATTCTGAAATTCTGTTACTGTTCACTCCATCTTGAAAGAAGGAGTTACACTTATGCTTCATATAAAGCATGGGTATTTTAAAACTTAATTAAGTAAGTGAACAAAGCATATAAGTCACTTCAAGGTGACTTTTGATACTGTTGTTTAACTCTTTTTCCTCAGGAATCAGTAACCTTGATAAATTTTTTACTGTGAGGTACTCAAAGGGTACATGCTTTAATCAGGAGATGAAAAAATCAGACTATGAAACTTTGTCTTCATGGTCTTCACTGGGGTAAACTGAGAAAAATCTCCCAGTGAATACTTTATATATTGGATTCCTTCCAAATATTATGGTTAAATATATATATTTCAATAACTAGACATTATAAAAAACAGAAAACAATGATCCAAACCTGCTCTAGATAAGTGGCAAATGCTAAACGGCAATCTACTTAACACTCTCATCTTGTCTTAATGTGAACTTAAAATATTTCCATGAATTTAAAGATTTTCTGGCTGTGGTACATTTTCCAAGAAGAAAAGTGAAAGATTACATGCTTGGCAAAGTTGCTTCTACCTCTTTAATGATGAAAGAACTCCCAGGAATCCATGATAGACAAAATTTGCATAAGCTAGAGGATTTATTTACCCAGGCAAGACTTCACATAGAAAATTTAATGACTTAATAATTCCATACCACTTAAGCTATTTCGCATCTAGAACTTCAAGGGTCTCCTGACTAGAAGACAATTAGGAGCAAAGAAAGTCATGGGAAGAAATAATTTAAAAGGATTTCTTTTCTAATGTAGGCAAATATGAATTGCACTGAGCAGCTATATGTCCTCTATGAACAGTAGATGGATAAATGGGGTATCATTAGTACTGGATACTTGGTGCCAGAACAAATATGCAAATCTGTAGTGTTTTGTACTACTTGGTAGGTAAGGCTCCATGTATACTTCATGGCTGGTGCCAAAGAAGCAAGCACCACACAGAGTTACAACTTTTAAGTTCTTCTCCTCCTTGAAATAAAGAAGATGGGAAGTGATGCCTTATATTAAATTGAGAATCAAATAAAGAATGTGATGTAATTTTTTTGAAAAATAAATCTCTGGAGGCTATTCATCCATACCACCAAATCAAAGGGAATACTTAATCCATCAAAAAGAATTTTAAAACATCAGATGCTTTTGAATTTTTAAAATTTCTTTTCTTTCTAAACATTAATGACTGCCATCTTTTCCAAAGAAAAGGTCCTTTGTGGGGGTTAAAGAAGTGGCTTCCTTTCTGATAGCCAAAACTGAATCCTAGGCAGTAGTACGTTTAACTTTACAGTTTAAGGACTTGGTGAAATGCAATGTGTGTTTTTTCTAAACAGATGTTAGAGTTGACAGCAGCAACTATCATCCGCCCCTTTTATCACAGAAAGGAAGAATACCCATCTCAGATCTTAGCCTGAGAATATGTGCACAAAGGTCACAGAATTAGCATCATAAGTGTGTGTGGAACTAACTCTCTTAGAGAACTGATTTTTTTGTTGTCATTGTCCATGTCTTTTACATGTATTATAACTTAGCATCCAGCCAGAAATGGCCACTTCTTCTTCCACACTTTAATTTCATCATGGTAGACTAGAGAAGACATGATATTAGTCTTATAAATAAATTACAGGCAAATAGACTTATGAGAAGTGTGTGTGCCAAATATTAGAATATTACCCTATCACATTTGCTGCCAGTCATTTAAATTTTCTCATATTCTCAGAGTTGAGGGTCTGTTAACACACTGTTTTTAAATTTTTATCACGTAATTTAGCCTTTCATTTTTGTGAGTCGAGTTTTATGCTGAAAAGGGAAATGGGTTTCTGTATCTGTTTATGCATCCATTGATGCATTTGGAACACTGAGTACCTAATATGGGAATAAAACTTCCAAATGCTAAGGATTGAGGCATAAAGGATATAGTTTCTGCTGAAATGAGGCTGAATAATAGAATCACAATAAGTGCTAAGGCACAGGTAATATGGGTACTATATTCACAGAAGACACATGCTAATCCAGAGAGATTTTTAGTTCCAATGACTAATATATCCAGTTACATTTGGTAGGACTAATATATCTTCCTGGCACATATACTATTAACTATCCGAGGGGAAAAAAAAATCTCTTTTCCAAAAGTGCTGCCTCCTGGTACCTTCCTGAAGAAGTACCTTGTTGAGCAAATCTTTTGATCAACTTCATTTGTACTTGAAAGCTTTTGTTCTTGTTCTTCTTGTTGTTTGTTTGTTTGTTTTTTCCTCTAAAATCAACAATCTCTTGTCATATTTTCGAAGCTTTCCTGGGTTACTCAGTTTCTAGACTGGATTTCATTTCCTGCTGTCTGACTTGGCTCTGGGCAACTAAGCTGCTATCCAAACTGGCACAGATAGGTCTATATCTTGCTAGTATTCTTCACACTCTGGATTTGTTCTACTTTCCTTGTTATACTTTTACGGAACATTCTTGCCATAAAACTAGAGTTTTCTTCCAAATCAATGATACAAGGATTCGTTTTTGCTGGGTTTTAAGAGTTGAATAATTTTTGGCTCAGTATTAAGACTTTTTGACTTGCAGTCATCCTTAAAATTTACTGTGTGATGAGTGCTAGGATCCTACTTTTTTTTTTTTTTTTTTGGATTTTTCGAGACAGGGTTTCTCTGTGTAGCCCTGGATGTCCTGGAACTCACTCTGTAGACCAGGCTGGCCTCGAACTCAGAAATCAGCTTGCCTCTGCCTCCCGATTGCTGGGATTAAAGGCGTGTGCCACCACTGCCCGGCGGATCCTACATTTTTATTCAGGACAAAATAAGGAAAATGTGAGGTTATAATTGATTTACTATAAGTTTGATCTATTTTCACCTTCCCTTTCTATTTCCTATTTCCCAAATGATGCACTAATGCACTAGACATTCAGTGACAGACTTTCCTCCTTCTTCTCTAGCAATGTCTTCCACACAGAAATTAAGAATTTCTTACTAACCTACTCACATGCAAGAATTTACGAGAGCCGGGCAGTGGTGGCGCACGCCTTTAATCCCAGCACTCGGGAGGCAGAGGCAGGCGGATTTCTGAGTTCCAGGCCAGCCTGGTCTACAGAGTGAGTTCCAGGACATCCAGGGCTACACAGAGAAATCCTGTCTCGAAAAACCAAAAAAAAAAAAGAATTTATGAGAATGTGGGACATAAAGTTATATATATATACATATATGTATATATACACCTTTTATAGGGTTTATTAGGAAATGATGTAAGTAAATCACTGTATTCCCAACTTTTAATCCTTTTCTTTGATATTTACAAAAGACAGTAGAACAGTTACTGTATCCCCAATGACAAATAGTCCAACCTATAACAGCATTTATAATATTTAATTAGCACCATTTAGAGAGTCTAGAGCTAATTCATCATTAGTTCCTTCTTTAATTCAATTTTTTAATTCATGATATTTTGTATTTTTACTTTATTATTAAATCATGTTTGCATATGTGTGTATGTGTAGATGGCCACATAAGACAGGTGCACCAGATAGCCCTGGAGCTGGAGCTCTTGTCAGTTGTGAATTACATAATATTAATTCCAAGTATGGAATGCTGGTCTTCTGCAAGAGTAGTAAATTTTCTGAACCAGTAAGCCACCTATCTCTCTAGCCCCCAACTCGTTAATTTGTTTAACTAAAATGTATATGACGTTGTATAGAGACTGAAAAATACATGTGCTTTAACAGACCTTGGGATTTCCTGGAAAGACATTTCTATAATATTTTCTGCTATGACTAATCAATTTCAGTAGTAATAAGTAAATAATATCAGAATATTGACTGTACATCAAAACAGGGTCTCAGGAAATTTAGAACATCAAACATAGTCTATGAGGCAGTTTAAATGAGAGAAAATTCACTATATATTCATTATTTTAGTGTAGTTGCTAAAACAAACATGCATGACATCAAAAATAATTAGTAAATACGGTGATCTGGATATTGTAGTATGCAGACTGTAAATTTTGGGAAAGAATGCTGGCTGCTGAAGTGTTGATTGTACACTGTGTTTTTCTATGCCCATACTGGTTATTTTGACCAATTATGTGCTTACCTAATGGTCCTACTTTTATAAATATTGCTGCATTAGAAAGCAACGATACCTATATGTAAAATTACAGCTGAAAATGAAGCGTGATACCAAATCTCTAGCCATCTTATGTTGCAAGCTTCTTCAGTTTCTTAATCATAAAACTTTATAGATCAAATTAGAGATTGTAAAATGTGTCTCTGCTGTTCCTGGACACTCTATGACAGTGAGTTCTAGCTTAGTTGTATTCAGACATCTCTTCAAAAGCACCAGGATGTGCATGGGTAATTTGAGACAGCAACTTACCCCCCTCTGTGAGGTGTGCATCATATCTCTGAGGATTCAAAAGAAGGGGGAGATAAAAATAGACATTCATATTACCGTGTTCTTCTAATCAAATTGTCTTCTAATAAAGTATAGCATATTCCTGTCTTTTTGGTTCTTGCTATATTTTGAGTACTCAGGCAAACTGCATATTTAAAAGTTTAGTCGTATATATATGACTAATTTCAGACCACATTTATTATTATTAATTTTAGTCATATATATATATGACTAATTTCTGACCACATTTTTATGGCTTGGAGAGATTATTTTCACTATTTATTTAAATGAGGATAATGTACAAGTTAATTTTCCAATAAAACAAAGTACAGATACACAAATTCTAAATTGTCTTTTATATATAGTCAAGTTTAAAATTTCTATAGTATTAGTCTAGGCTTATCATAGACACTGAAACCATATCTATTTTAATATGTTCTTTTTTATAATAATAATATAATTCATGGTGCTTTTTGCGAATTTACTATATTCTAAGCAAGCTTATAAATTATATTTCACACCAGATATATGTCTGCTTGCTCAAAATAGTCAATATTGTTTTCCATATTTTACAACAGGAAACAGGTGCAGTGAAGTCAGTGTTCAGGTCACGGTAACTGGAGAATTAAACAAGAACTCAGGACTTTCTGACTCCATGGTGATATGTTCTACATATATCATACAGCGTACATATAACTACTGTTATTTTCTTTTAATTAAAAACATTCTTACCCAAATAAACACTGCATCTGATACAAGTTATATAATTTTGAAATCTGAATTTGTTAATGTCACAAATATTTAAATGTGTTAAGTTCCATCTTTTTATTTACAAAAATATCTTTTTTTTTTACCTATTCATTTTATATCCTGCTCACTGCCCCCTCCATCACTCCCTCCAACAAACCTTTCCCTCTCCCCTCTACCCTATCCCCTTCTCCTCTGGGTAGACCACCACTCCATCCCCCCACTCCTTACTTCCCTCCACCCCCTACCCAGGTACTTCAAGTATTTGTGAGAATAGGCACTTCCTTTCCCACTGAGGCCAGACAAAGCAGCCCAGCTAGTAGAGCATATCCCACATACAGGCAACAGTTTTGGGGATTTCTTCTGGACACATAAGGAGGTCAAGCTGCACATCTACTGCATATGAGCAGGAAGGCCTAGGATCAGCCCAAGTATGTTCTTTGCTTGGTGGTTCAGTCTCTGAGAGTTCCACTGGTGCAGGTTTGTTGACTCTATGTTCCTGTAGAGTTTCTATGCCCTATAGGACTCACAATTCTTCCTCCTATTTTTCTGTAAGAGTCACCAAGATCCATCCACTGTTTGGCTTTGGTGTCTATACCTGTCTGAGTCAGCTGCTAGGTGTAGCCTCTCAAAAGATAACATATTCCTGTCTGAAAGCAAACCAGAGTATCATTAATATTATTAGGGATTAGTGCTAGCTCATGAGATGGATCTCAAGTTAGTCTGGTTATTGGTTGGCCATTCTCTGTCTCTCTCTATTCCTTCCCCCATGTGTGAATTACTTGTAGACAGGATAAAGTTTGGGTTGAAAATTTTGTAGGTGGGATGGTGTCTCTATTGCTCTAGTGCGGATCCTGTCTGGATACAGGAAGTGGCACCTTCAGGTGCCATAAGATTCCATCATTTTTACAGCATTACTCCAATGAAACTGTATTACTTCAATGAAACTTCCAGCTTACCAGTGAGACTACATGACCTATGTGTTTTGTAACAGAAATGCTTAATGCTCAAAGGGAGGGAATAATTCAGTACCTTTTCCTGGGACTTAGTTGAGCAATTAGGAAACCTGCTTACATTTCTTACTGTTTCTGACTTTTAAAATTCCATATGCTGAAGAAGTTGAGTTATAAAACTGCAACACAATTTTGATCACAAGATGTTCATTCTTAGGGAAAGATAAAGTAAAGACTATTTGGAAACAGAAGAAAGATGATGTGGATGTTTAAATGACATATATATATTTCCTGAGGATGTTTGCTTTATAGTTAAAGGTCTTCACATTAAATAGCTAGAAAAATAGTAACTCTCTTTGAGAGTGTGCTCTTTTGGTAGAAGAGCATAGGAATTGGAAACACACGAGATACCAAGTTACCCGGAAGTAGTCGAGGTGCTTGGCAACTTAAACATATCAGAGTCAGCAGCTGTCATGATGTAGAGCATTCTTAAAATAAATATTTATGAAGTAGGTTTGAATATCTAGAATTTTGTTAGAATAGTGTACCTGATACTGAAGGATCAACTACCAACTCCAGATAACTGTGTTAAAAGATACACTGCTTTGAGGAGTCTTCACAGAATGAGAGTATCTAAAGAAAAGTGTGGGGTAAGAATTAAATCTCTAATGTGTGGATATCATATGTAAAACAAAAGAGCACTTTAAATGGAAAAGGGATGAATAAATTCTGAAATGGCTTTAAGAATGGCTATTGAAATTCTATCTCGGTACAGATAGGAACTGGTAAGCTTTCAAGTCCTTTTAACTGGTAACCTGATTACTTTTGAAATTAAGAATTTTTTAAACAAGAGTCAAATAACTTTATGTTTCAAAATACTGCTGACATTTCACTTATTTATATCAACTTAAAAAAAAACCAGAAATAAATTGACATATCTCCATGTACCCTACTTTATGAGAGGACAAATTGAAATAAATTTGAACTTTTGTATGCTAGCGTATAAACTCCATTTTAATTTTGTTAAATGATATTTCTTTTCATGCTTACTGAGAAAAAACACTGAGCCATTATTATTCTTTAAGGTGCCTTCCTGGATCTACCTAATGGTCTTTGGCTTATCTAGATGAAAACAGGACTTAGCCTTCCCTCATGACTTTCACCATGCAGTATTCTCCTCTATTGTTGATAAAGCATCACAGAACCTTTCCCACAATCACCGTTACACTGAATAAAGTGTCTAGCTATTTATGTTCACAAAATAATACATTTAAATACATTTAATATATTTCAATATTATTTCAAAATTCTTATGACAGATTAATATTTTACTTAAGAATTAAGAAGATTAAAACATAAGAATCTTGCTTGTCAATTGTCATTGTTTACAAAGTAAAGTAATGTCTCCATTGTGATAAAATAATCATGCGTCTTTGAAGTATTCAAATAATATATGATTAGACATAATTATATGACTTCTGAGAATGATACGTAGGCCTGTAATTTAGGTATTTCTGTAACTAATATAGACAAGATTTGAGGATCCAAGTGGTGATTTCTGACATCTCTCTATAATATTAGTCAGTCCTATGATGCCACAAAACAGTCTAATATCTCTAGATCACCTCTTCACAATCTAATCTCTTGTAACTTCATTTTTACATAAATCTGGTTCACCTTCTGGTTTTGGTCTTCAAAAGAAAACTTAGACTTTCAAAAGTTTCAATGATGTTTAATTTTGCCACCTTTCCAAAGGTAATATGCTAATTTAGAAATTCAAGCATATGTTTTATAAAGCCAAAGATATGTTTTTGTAGAACATGGTATGGTATGGTGGGAGGGGGCACCTCAGCAGGCCCATGCTAGGGCATCCCTCCTACTGAATTCTACCCATAATTAGGGTAGGTCTTTCCACTTCAATGTCCTGATCTAGAATCTTCTCCAATGATAATACTCAAGAGTACTCCCACAAGGCAATTACAAATCACTATGACCCATCACAGTTCTTGTTTGCCAATTCAGCATGCAGACATATTACTTTTAACAACCCACAGGTTCATAGACATCTGAAGATACAAAATATACTCAAATTTCAAAATTCTCCATTTTTTCAAAGTACTCTAACTGTTGAAAAGTATAAGGGCAGGACTAGTGAGATATCTCAGTGATTAGAGATGTTCACTGCCAAGCTGGGGTATCTCATCATCAGGGAGAAAATAACTTTTATAGATTATCCTTCAACTTCAACATTCTAATGGTGCCATTCTTGTGTATAAGTTAACATGAATAAAGTTAGGGAATTTGTTAAATATGAACCCATATAATATAAAATAGTTTACACATTTTGACATATACTGCCACAGGGCAAATATTCCTATTCCCCAAAGCAGCAATGTAGGCATAGCTAGAAAAGAATGTACAAATGCAAGACTAAAAGTTAGCAGATAAAGCATTAAACCCAGTGTCTCTATACTAAATGCCTAAAGTTCATGATGGGATCATCTGAACTCCATTATTCCAGGGAATCCAGGTCTTCATCTCTTCTCTCTGAAGTACCTACACCCTGTCATCTGAGCTAGCATCACACCAGGCATGCAGCTTCCTTTGGAAGGCATCCCATAGTTCTCAGATTTTCAGCATCATTTCATCTCCATTGAAATATAACAGATTCCACAGATTCAGATAACAATCTCTCAGAGGCACAATACAGAGAATTTTCCTGTCACACATTGCTAAGCCTCAGGGGTCTTCTGAAACCTTGGAGCAGTTTCTCTGACTCCTTGATCTTTTATTTATCATGTTTGTAAAACCAGCACCATGTAGACAAGGCTGCAAGACCTTGTGCTAGCATCCAGGAACAAGGAACCCTGGGAATAAACCTATGTTGCCCTTCCTGTGCCATGAAGGTTGATCATAGGTTGAAAACCACCCTAAGCTTGTAAGTTTAAAATCTCTTGTCAAATGAACTTGAACAGTTCAAGATAGAAACCTGCATGTTTTGGGATCTTGCACTCAAAGCAATTACCCTACTGTTACAGTGTAGAGCATAATTCTATGCCATGATGCCAATCTTTTAAAGCAATTACTGCTGATTTCTCAAACCATGTTTCTCTAAAATGTTAAATGCACCCCCCCCCCTTCTCATCCAAACTGTGCATTCTTTATCTCTCTCTCCTTGGTCATAAGATATGACCTGGACACAGCCTGATACTAGCTTGTTTTAAGAATTTCTGTACAAACTGTATCTGTGCTTTTTACTTTTGAACTCTGATTCTCCAAGATTTTGGAAAATGGCAGAATTCAGACAGATTGTTTGTGAGATTATCCTATGAATAGCCCAGTAACTGGTGAGCCTTTGTTCTTCTCTGAACCTTGAGAAGTTTCTCTCTACTGTTTGTTCCTTCGGGCTTTGTGGTTTTCCAAAAGCACATGCTAAACTCTGCTTACAGCATTCCAGGCCTTTCCAAAACTCTTTTACATTCCCTACATTCCTCCAGCAAAATAGTACCAGAGGCGTACAAAACACAGGCTCATCACAGAGACAATCCTCCAGTTATCAATTTCTATACCAGTTATAGGGTTTGTTTTTTTTCTCTTTTCTTTTTGGTAATTTTTTTTTCTTTTGAGACAGTCTAGTCTCTCTCTCTCTCTCTCTCTCTCTCTCTCTCTCTCTCTCTCTCTGTGTGTGTGTGTGTGAAGCCCTTGCTGTACTAGAACTAGCCCTATAGGCCAGACTGGCCTTGAACTAGCAGAAATCAATCTGACTCTGCTTCCCAAGGGTCAGAATTAAAGGCATTATAAAGGCCCATGATTCCCTGAAGAATGATGCCCCAGATTCAAATAGTATCTAAATGTGAAGAATGTTTTATTCTGCAGAAGTCCAGAATGCTGGAGTTTCCCATCAAAAAGACAGAAAGACCCCAAAGTAAGCTCACAGGCTTGATTTAAAGCACATTATGGGAATTCTGAGGCAGGTGACTGTTATTTTGCTCCATCTCTAGGGACATTGCAGAACCATTACTGGGGCATGGGAGCTGGAAACTGTTACTAGGGAGGTCTGAAAACTGCTACTGAGGAAGTCTAGAAGCTGCTGTTGAGCCATTGTCCTTGCCTTAAGCCAGGTGGCAGGGCAGTTTCTGAGGTCTGGACTTGCCCAGGTTTTGAAAACTAAAAATTAAGCATTGTCTCCTGAACTGCCATTTTGAAACCTGTCATGGAGTCAGTCTAACCTTCTAAGCATGTACCACCATCACCACCTCAGTTTTTAAAAATACTTGTCAAAATCTACTTAAGAAAGGAGTACAAAGTGTACAGTATCCAACAATTGTAAAGGATACAAGTGGTTATGGTGTCTCTGCAGTTAGAAAGTACAGAGAAATGAATGTTGTCACTGATATTCAGTTTGTTCTTTTCTTTGTGGCAATCTAACACCATAGCCATGAAGTAGTGCTCCCTACATTGACACTTCTTAGTCCTTTCAGCTTACACCAGAAAACCCCGCCCAGGTGTATACAGATGTTCATTATCCAGGGGAGTATACATCATGTCAAATTGACCACAAATATCACCACTCCCAGGAAAACAATCTAACTTGTGCATTTAAAAATCTTTGAATCCCGTGCTCTTAAAAAATAAAAGGAAACAAGAAATGATTGATGGAAGAAAGATAAGGAGGCAGGAAAGCAGAAAGGCCTGCATCTACTTTGTGCTTTGAAGTAATCACACTTCACACATCTCTCAGGATGAAATTTCTGGAACTTTACTAATAAATTTTAAAATTAAACATGGTTGTAATTTCTAAAAGCTGCTGCCTAGGTAAACAACATCTCTGAGAGTACACATGAATTGCAGGACTAGGCCTCAAGGCTATACTTTGGAATATATTCATTATACATAGTTATAGGTTTCACTGAGATATTCTCCTTCAAGTATATCATGTACTTTGACAATGTTTGCTGAAATACCCTTCCTTTCCTCCTCCCTTCCTTTGCAGTGCTTTGTTATTCTGTGTGAATCTTAGTAATGTTTAGAATCTGACTAGGCTTGATTCCTTTCTGATGTATCTTCATTCTCTTCTTTCTGTCTCCAACTGTGATAAAAGGTACTGTTGAAAACATCACATTTAGAGGTCACATCATAGGAAAACACTGTTTTTGAGTCCTGTTTTTAAGTATTGTACTTTACCTGAATGTCTTTCACATGAGGTTCCCCAAGGACACTGCAAATGAGCTTCAGTCACTTTCAAGTTTCAAAACAGCTTTCCTTAGACTAGCTAATGGAGTTCAAAGATCTCCAAGTCAAGATTATATAAAATGAAATGGACCTTTGGGCAGCCCAGGCTTTGAGACAATCTAGTAATCATTGTTAATGTTGAATATAAAAGAAGGATGTAAATATCTTAGGGGATGACAGAAAAAACAGTTTTGCACAAGAACAGTTCAAGTGCATTAGAACCAAAGTTAGCTGTGCCCTATGGTAAATGTCCTACAACAGAGTATTCACAGAGAGCAAGGCTAGAATATATTTATTCTGACTTTATAATTCTTTCTATTTCTCTTTTTCCCTTTCTCCCTCTTCCCCCACCCCTTTGTGTGTGGGAGGAGGGGTACTCAAACCCAGATCTTTGTGAATAGTATGTTCATAATCTTCCCTTGCATGTTTATCTCTTTGTTATGATTTTAATAATTAAATCGAGACAAACATGGGATATGTTTCTCTATGAGGCAACATAGGTTCCTTTGGTGAGTATAATGATCTCCTTTTCTGAAAAGTTCAATGTTATGTAGTTAACATGCTCCTTCACATAGAACTCTTAGTTCATTTGTGAAAATGTAAAAGCAATCTTATACTACTTTATTATTTCATAACTCTCTTTTCCCATTTAGCTCAATTTATTTTATAGATTTCAGATTCATTCTATTATTTTAATCTAGCTTAAACAAATGTCAATGTAATCATTACATTCATTTTCTTCCATACATAAGACTAAAGTTAAGGTTTTCATATCTAAAAATTCCATTTTAATTCATACAACTTTGGATCCTAACATAGTCTCTAGGTAACAAAATACAGACTCTGGCATAGAGTGCAAAAACTAACCATAATTTCATTCAACTCATTCTTCTGCTTAAATCTCCTCTACAATTTCCTTGCTGACGTGGTTGTCCCCTACCTATCCTATATTATTCTAGAGACAGCTAGACAATTTACTTTCTGAGAGTAATTGCTTCATGGTCAAATAGTTCTGGATTTACCTGTAATTTTATAATGAAATTCAAGTCACTATATGTGGGACCATGAAAGGTAGCCTTGTTCCCTGTTGAGCTATGGCTCAAAACCCTGGTGACCTTGAAGGGATGGTAGGTGATTCATCTGATTCCCAGGCTCCAGGCTCCTGTCACTAGCTGCAGCCCCCCACAGACTTGTGGCCTTCAGTCATGTAAGGGCAATGCCCCAAGCCTCTCAAGACAGATCTTTGTTTTAATGAGGTACCTAAAGGCCTGGAGGACTTAGACAATAAACTCTCCTTCCCAGACACTCCTTCCTGCAAAAGGTATTTAACCTCAGGCCCATCCTGAGAGGTGGGGTACAGTTTTACTCATCCACTTTCTGCCATGATAATAGATGTATTAAAAACCATGGACTACCTCTTTACACTGGGTCCACCTTGGGGAGCTATGAAGAAGGCCTTTGCCAATAGAGCCACTGTCTAATCTCCTGTAGAAAGCCTCTCTGTGCTCTCAGCCATGGCCACCACCAAGTCAAGACTCACCAAGCCAGCTGAGCCAAGAACTCTCCCTGCAAGACCAACTGGAGCTTCTCCCTTCTTGCCCCAACCCAGGGCCCCAGGCTAGTTCCCCCACTCCGTTCTCAGCTCTTCCAGCTCTGCCTGTCCTGAGCCTCAGACTGTACTTCCCCATCCCTGGAGTGGTGTCCTAGGGCTGCCATATGGCCCAAAAATATGGCTGCCCTGCTAAGGTGAAGGTGTGGGGTAAGCACAGTCAGTCAACTTCCCTCATCCTGCCTCCCCAAGTTTCCCAGCCCTGTGATGGAGCAGATGTGGGACCCACAACTCTAAACTGTAGCCTCCCAGAAAATTGGCCCTAGTTTGCATCTTTGGGGCCATATAGGCACATGACAATACTTAAAATATGTGCACACAGCTGTCTTATTCATTCTACTCTAAGAAAAACAGGTTCATATTCTCTTCAGCTTGTCTTACATAAATATACTTAGTGTCCTGTAATTCTCTTTATTATCAACATACACTGTCTGGAACAGAATCAATTTGCCACCAGTCATTCCATCATGTACAGAATAAAAGGCACAAATGTACACATGCATCTGGCACTATATCTAGGTCTACTTGAGAGATGCATTACAACAGAAATTATGATAAATTAATTCTGATAGGCATCTGTCTTAGTCAGGGTTTCTATTCCTGCACAAACATCATGACCAAGAAGCACGTTGGGGAGGAAAGGGTTTATTCAGCTTACAATTCCACACTGCTATTCATCACCAAAGGAAGTCAGGACTGGAACTCAAGCAGGTCAGGAATCAGGAGCTGATGCAAAGGTCATGGAGAGATGTTACTTACTGGCTTGCTTGAATTCCAGTCCTGACTTCTTTTGGTGATGGTCACCCTGGTACAGCATCTCAGTCTAGTAATATATATGAAACTTGTTTTGTCTTTGTTTTTCCAGAGCTGAGCTAAATCCCCAAACCCTATATAAAACTTGTTAATTACTTAAGCCCCCCATCTTTTCTTAGATAAATGAGGTAGTTTGAGGCAACGCACCACCAAAACCCATCTTGAGTTGTTATTATCCCAGTTGTAATACTAAGTATGGATATTTGTGGATTTATTATATATTTTGCTTTCTTCAATTAGACTTTAAATATTTGCTTATTGTGATTTTTAAAATGATTAATATATTTGTAGTTGTGTATATGTATATATCTGGTATGTATCTATCTGTGTGGGGGTACATGTATGCGAATACAGTGCTTAAGGAGGTCAGAAGACTCCATCATAATCTCCTGGAACTGGAACATGTAGATGTATGATGCCCGATGTGAGTGCTGGGAACCAAATTTGTGTCCTCTAGAGGAGCAACAAATGCTCTTAACTGTGGAACCATCCTTCCACTACCAACTTTTTATAGTAAGGAGAGTCATCAACATGCTTATTCCTTCCATTTGCCTTGTGAGAGTATAGCATGGGAATAATTTGAATAGTCATTTTTCTTAAAGAGAACAAAAAGAACAGCATTGTGTCAGCTAAAAGGAAAGCTTTGCAGTACATATCAAGAGTCTTTTCCTTAGTCCACTGTTCCACCCACCAATCATGTGGATCTTGCACCAGGACAGAAACAGAATACCTAAACCATAAAAGGCAGAAATGTTTGGGTTCAAGTTCTGTCCATATAAATGCACATGTGTGTGCATATATACTGGCTCACATCTTCTGTATGTTTTTCTCTTCCTTGGGTTAGTATTGCCCTACAAAGAACCTTATTATACTCTTGGTGAAGGAATGGAATACAGTTTGAATCACAGAGATAGCTTCAACTTTTAAATGATTATATTAGAATTGTTGGGTAAATGGTGCTATGAGTCTCACATCCTCCCTCCCCCAACCCCACTCAGCACTCTGGGAGGAGTGGGATGAGGGAAGTTTGACCTTGCTCACCCCACAGCACCACCAGGCGAGTGTCCGGCTGTGAGAAGCCTCTAGACACCGCCCAGGGGTGTGGGAGTGCAGCCTCAGGCTCCCAAGGACTTCATGGAGCTGGCTGCATATGGTTCTCAAGCTCTTGGGCATCCCAGGTACCTCAGCAGAAGATCTGAGAATGGAGTGGGGGGGGGTGAAGGCTGGATCTAGTCTGGGCAGAGGGGAAAGACAGGGAGGAGCCCAGCTGTGTCCAGCTGCGGACTAAGTCTTTGGTTTGTTGCCTTAGCTGGGTTGGTTTGGTAGAGGCCATGGCTGGGAGTACTGAGAGGGATTCTGCAAGAGACTAGATGTAGCTCTTTAGATGAAGGCCTGTTCCATTGTTCCCCACTGCAGATCCCAATGAAGAGAGACAGTCCATGGTTCTAGAGCATTTATTGTCATGGTGGAGAGTGGTGACGAGTGAATCTGTACCCCACAAGGTTAGGGCAGGCCTGAGATTAAAATACCTTTTGTAGGGAGGAGTGGCTGGGAAGGGGAAAGGGAGTTTACTGGCTAAACCTCTAGGTGCCTCATTAAAATGGGAATGTCTTGAGGCTATGTGACCACACCTCTACCTATTGGAGGGGCTTGGGGCTACATGACTGATAGTCACAGAGCTTTGGAGAGGTGCAGCCTCCTGTCAACAGCCTGGGGACCAGGAGCTTGGCAAAATACCTACAGTCCCTCGTAGGGTTATCCCCTGCTGGGCACCCCTTACTGGGTCTCTGGAGTTTTAAGCCTTAGCTCAACCAGAAACCAAGCTGCCTCTCACAGTCCCACACAGAATGCTTCTATTTTACATTCCTTTGTGTGTAATATTACCATGAGGTAATAATTGTAAACTGAAAAATGCCTATAAAGAATAAGGCTATTGTGCATAGTCCCTTGAACTTTATCTAAAGATTGATTACACTGAAAGAGAAATTCATAGGGAAAGTTATTGCAAATTGATTACATTTGTTACCTGTAGGTGGGAGCAGAGGTGGGAACAAATTTGTATTGTAAGTAAACAAGAAAATTTTGAAACAAATAACCAAAAGTTTACAAAATTTAAAGCAAAACAACAATAACAACAACAACAACAACAAAACACTGACAAAAGTAAAAAGAATAACAGAAGTCTAGAACAAATATGACTTATAAGCATTCCTTCAGATGCTTGTGTTTTGGAAGTCATGAATTATTGATTTTGGCCATCATACTTCTTTTAAACTTTTTTATTGATTATAGATTTTTTTAATTTATTATACTTATTTTTAAAAAATTCTTTAATTTTTACTGTCCAGTCTTCATCCCACTCCTAGTCTGACCCATGACCACAGACTTCCTCCCCTGACTCTGTCACATACTTCTTCTCCCTTCCCCCAAGAGGATATCCCCACTCCTCATCCCCCACCCTACCAGACCTCCTCACTTCTTAGGGCCTCAAGTATCTCAAGGGTTAGGTGCATCTTCTCTCATTGATGATAGACTAGGCAATCCTCTGCAGTACATGTATGGGAGCCTCATATCAGCTGGGCTATACTGCTTGATGGGTTGCTCATTGTCTGAGAGATCTTGGGGGTCCAGGTCAGTTGAGAGTGCTGCTCTTCTCATGAGACCACCCACCTTTTCAAGCTTCCTCCAGCTTTTTCCCAATTCAACCACTGAGGTCCCTGGCTTCTGTTCATTGGTTGGGTGCTGGTATCTGCATCTGAGTCTTTCAGCTTCTTGTTGGGCCTCTCAGAGGACAAACATGCTAGGTTCCTGTCTGCAAGCACAACACAGAATTAGAAACAGTGCCAGGCCCTGGGGCCTCCACTTGAGCTGAATGCTAATTTGGGCCTGTTACTGGACCTTCTTTCTCTCAGGCTTTTATCTAAACTGGAACAATTCTGGATCAGACCCTTTTATTTGTGGGATGGCAACCTCATCACACCATTTGATGTCTGGTCCCTCCACTGGGGGGTGGACTCTACAAGTTACCACTCCCCATTGTAGAGTACATAGTTCAAGTCCTGAAAGTCCTCCCACCTCCTACCTCCCAAGGTTGCCTGTTTCCACTCTTTCTTGTTTTCCCCAATACCTGATTATGTAACCCCTTTACTTCCCTGTTCCCTCCCCCTTCATGGTTCCTCCCTCCTTTTCCCCACTTTCATGATTGCTTTTGTTTCCCTCCCAAGTGGGATGAGGCATCCTCACTTGGGACTTTCAACTTGCTAACCTTCTTGAGTTCTGTGGATTGTATCCTGGATATTCTGTATTTTTTTGGATAATATCCACTTTTTAGTGAGTACATAACATGCAGATACTTTTGGGTCTGAGTTACCTTGCTTGGGATGATATTTTCTAGTTCCATCCATTTGCCTGGAAAACTCATGATGTCCTCATTCTTTATAGCTGAGTAGTGGTCCATTGTGTAAATGAACAATATTCTCTGTATCCATTCTTCCGTGTGGGACATCTGGACTGTTTTCAGCTTCTGAGTATCATAAGGCCACCATGAACATAGTGGAACACATGCCTCTGCGGCATGGTGGGGCATATGCCCAAGAGTAGCATAGCTGGTTTTCACATAGCTCTATTTCCAATTTTTCTGAAGAACCTCCAAATTGTTTTCCAGAGTGGTTATACCAGTTTGCAATCCCACTAGCAGTGGAGGAGTGTTCTTTCTCTACATCCTAGGCAACATGTACTGTCACCAGAGGTTTGTATCTTAGCCATTCTGATTAGTGTAAGATAGAATCTCAGGGTCATTTTGATTTGCATTTCTCTGGTCACTAAGGACTTTGAACATTTCTTTAAGTGCTTCACCATTCTAGACTCTTCTGTTGTGAACTCTCTGTTTAGTTCTATACTCCATTTTTCGATTGTGCTGTTTTTTGTTTGTTTGTTTGTTTGTTTGCTTTTTTAGGCTAGCTTCTTGAGTTCTTCATATATTTTTCCTATTAGCCTTCTGTCTAATGTTGGGTTAGTGAAGTTTTTTTCCAAATCTCTAGGCTAGCAATTTGTTCTATTGACTATATCCTTTGTCTTACAGAAGCTTTCCAGTTTTAGGGGTATTCTTAATCAGGTCTTGATCCTAGAGACTGAGCCATTGGAGTTCTGCTTAGGAAATTTCCCCCTGTGTCAAAGAATTCAGGTATCTTTCCCATTTTCTCTTCCATTAGATTCAGTGTATCTGGTTTTATGTTGAAGTCCTTGATCCACATGGACTTGCGATTTATGCAAGGTAACAAATATGGATCTATTTTCATTTTTCTAAGTACAAACTGACAGTTAGACCAACACCACAACTGAAGATGCCTTTATTTTTCCATTGTACATTTTTGTCTTCTTTGTCAAAGATCAACTGTCTGTAAGTGTGTGGTTTTATTTCTGGGTCTTCCATTCTTTTCCATTGATCAGCCTGTCTGTCTCTGTACCATGCAGTTTTTATTACTACTGTTCTGTGGTGCATCTTGACGTCAAGGATGGTGATTCCCCTCGAAGTTCTCCTATGGTTAAGAAATATTTTCACTATACTAGGTTTTTGTTTTTTCCAGACGAACTTGAGAATTGGTCTTTTCATGTCTTTGAAGAATTGTGTTGGGATTTTGAGTAGAATTGTGTTGAATCTGTTGATTGCTTTTGGTAGGATGACCACTTATATTATGTTAATTCTACCAATCCATGAACATGGGATATCTCTCCATATTCTGAAATTCTTTTCTAATTCTTTAAGAGACTTGACTTTCTTTTCATACAGGTATTTCACGTGTTTAGGTAGAGTTACTCCAAGATATTTCATAGTATTTGTGACGATTGTGAATGGTGTTGTTTCTCTAATTTCTTTTTCTGTTTTTCACTTGTGTAAACGAAGGCTACTGGTTTATTTGAGTTAATATTATATCCAGCAACTTTGCTGAAGTTGTTTTTCAGCTATAGAAGTTCTCTGGTACAATTTTTGGGGTTGCTTATGTATTCTATCTTATTATCTTCAAATAGTGATACTTTGGCTTCTTCTTTTCCAATTTGTATCACTTTGATCTGATCTCTGTTTGTTGTATTATTCCTCTAGCAAGAACTTTGAGTATTACATTGAATGGGGAGAGTAGGCATTCTTGTCTCTGATTTTAGTTGAATTGCTTCAAGTATATCTCCATTTAATTTTATATTGGCTGTTGGTTTGCTGCATATTGCTTTTATTATGTTTAAATATGGGCTTTGAATTCCTGATCTCAACAATACTTTTAATACTTTTAATATGAAGAGGTACTGTTTTTTTTTTTTTTTCCAAATGCTTTTTCAGCATTTAATGAAATGAGTTTTTTCTTTGTTTGTGCTTATATAGTGGATTACATTAGAGGATTTTTGTATATTAGACCAACCTTGCATCCCTGATTTGAAGCATATTTGATTGTATTGAAATTTTTTATGTATTTTTGGATTCAGTTTGCTAGAATCTCATTGAGTATTTTTGCATCTATGTTTATAAGTGAAATTGGTCTGAAGTTCTCTTGTTTTTGTTGGGTTCTTGTATGGTTTAGATATCAGAATAATTGTGGCTTTGTGGAATGAATTAAGTAGTGTTCCTTCTGTTTCTATTTTGTGGAATAGTTTGAGGAATATTAGAATTAGCTCTTCTTTCAAGATCTGGTAGAATTGTGCACTGAAGGCATCTAGCCCTGGGCTTTTTTTTTTTTTTTTTTTTTCCAGTTGGGAAGTCTTTAATGAAGTACATTTTTCCTAAGGGGATATTGACCTGTTTGAATAGTTTACTTATGAGATATCTGTCTAGAAAATCATCCATTTCATCCAGATTTTCCAGTTTTGTTGAGTATAGGCTTTTGTAGTAGGATTTGATGATTTATTTTTAATTTCCTCAGTTTCTGTTGATATGTCTCCCTTTTTATTTCTGATTTTGTTGATTTATGTACTGTCTCTTGGCCCTTTAGTTAGTTTGGCTGGGGGTTTATCTGTCATTTTTGATTCTCTCAAAGAACCATATATTGGTTTTGTTGATGAACCATATTTTGGTTTTGTTGATTTTTTGTATAGTTCTCTTTGTTTCTGTTTGGTTGATTTCAGCTCTGAGCTTGACTATTTCATTCCATATACTACTCTTGGGTGTTGTGGGGCAGTGATCTGTGACAGGCAGTCTAGCACCCAGTTGAGCACAGGTGAAAACTCTGAGAGACCTATTAGAATCCCCAAGGGACCAGAAACATGCCAATGCTCCCAGGAGGCTTTTGGCTGAAGTCATGTACCACCCCTCCTCAGTTAGAGGCATGGCCATGCCCCAGGTAGAGGCCTGGCCACACAGACCCAAGACATCCCCATGTTAATGAGACATTTAAAGGTTTAGCCAAGCCACTTCCCATTTACTATATCTGCCTCACCTCTCCTTGAGAGGTGGGGGTACAATTCCATCCACGCCAATCTCCACACCATGAAAATAAATGTCTTGGAAGCGAAGGATCCTGCCCTCTATTAATGAGCCACATCTATTCTCTCACTGAGGGCTTCCTAGTGCTCCCAGACGGTACCCATTCACCGAAGCCTAAGCATCTAGCCCGGCTGCAGCACCTTGCAGCAACTTCCATGCCCTGGGCTAGAGAACCCACAGAGAGGCTGCCTCGAGTTCCCTGGGAATGGCCCCCTCCCCCACCCATGGGCAAGGCCCGTAAAGGCTTCCCACAGCCCCCACCTGCCCGTTGAGGAATATTAGAATTAATATTCGCGGCCACTTCCCATGTGTCTCCTGTCCCTCAGAGAGCCACAGCACCCGGGATAGACACGTGGGCTTCTTTCCACTGCTCCAGGTTTATTCCACAGGGTGTGTTGTTTATTTTTGTTCTAGAGTTCTCAGGTAGGCTGTTTACTTGCTAGTGTAGGATCTCTTCTATTTCTTTACCTGAGCACACAGTGCTATGAAGTTTGTTTTGGTTTTTTGTTTTGTTTTGTTTTTGGTTTTTCAAGACAGGGTTTCTCTGTATAGCCCTGGCTGTCCTGGAACTCACTCCATAGACCAGGCTGGCCTCGAACTCAGAAATCCACCTGTTTCTGCCTCCCAAGTGCTGGGATTAAAGGCATGCTTCACCATTCAGCAATGCTTTCATTGTGTCCCATAAGTTTGGGTAAGTTGTGTCTTAATTTTCATTGAATTCCAGGAAGTCTTCAATTTCTTTCTTTTTTTATTTATTTTTATTTCTTATTTCTTCCCTGATTAAGTTATCATTGAGTAGAGAGTTGATTATTCTGTGATGGTCCCATTTATTTGGCGTTCTATAGGCTTTTTGTATGCTTATGTCCGCCTCTTTCTTTACATTGGGGAAGTTCTCTTCTATGATTTTGTTCAAGATGGTTTTGTGTCCTTTGAGCTGGGAATCTTCACTCTCCTCTTTTCCTATTATTATTAGATTTTGTCTTTTCCTTATGTCCTGAATTTCCTGGAAGTTTTGGGTTAGAAGTATTTTATGTTTTGAATTTTCTTTGATAGTCATGTCAATATCTTCTAAGGTATCTTTTACACCTGAGATTCTTTCTTCTGTCTCTTGTATTCTGTTAGTGATGCTTACATCTGTAATTCCTGACCTGTTTCCTAGGTTTCCCATTTCCAGAGTTGCCTTCATTTGTGTTTCCTTTATTGTTTCTATTTCCAATTTTAGGTCTTGGACCGTTTTGGTTCAATTCCTTCATCTGTGTGGTTGTGTTTTTCCATATTTATTTAAGGGACTTATTTATTTTCTTTTTAAGGGCCTCTACCTGTTTACCTATTATTTCTTGTATTTATTTCAATGAGTTATTTATATCCTCTTTAAAGGACTCTATTATCCTCATGAGATAGAATTTTAGGTCCGCTTCCTGATTTTCTGGTGTGTTGGTATATCTAGGGCTTGGAGTGGTGGGAAAACCAAGTTCTGATGATGCCATGTTGATTATGTTCTTGTGCTTGCCTCTATCCATCTGCTTATCCCTGATGT
Organism: Rhynchomys soricoides; assembly: GCA_019843965.1. Taxonomy (NCBI): domain Eukaryota; kingdom Metazoa; phylum Chordata; class Mammalia; order Rodentia; family Muridae; genus Rhynchomys; species Rhynchomys soricoides. The sequence goes on along the minus strand of JADRCH010000067.1, from coordinate 16,627,964 downwards.
TAGATGGTCGTGGTGTCTCTGTCTGATGCCTGCCTCTTGTGTCCCTGGGTTGCTGCCAGTTTCTTGGTAGGCTTATGGCCCTGCCTGTAGCAGACCTCCTGTGAGGCCTTCAGACTGTGAGGTCTTCAGAAAGAAAGACAAACTGCTGATTTGTTGCCCTGGCTGCAGTAGATCTCCTGGGATTCCTTAAGGCTATTGGGTCTTCAGCGGAGCAGTCTAGATGTTGCCCTGCATGTAGTTGTTATCTTGGGAGGCCTTCAGACTGTGAGGTCTGTTGCCCTGTGTGCAGCAGAACTCCCGGGAGGCTTTCAGACTGTTGGGTCAATTTCCCCGTTGCCCTGCATGTGGCATAATTCCTGGGAGGCCTCCAGAATGTGGTGTCTTCAGAGGAGCTGTTGATCTGCCCTGGCAGAAGTCGCCCACAGGAACTGGAGAGGAATTTGGGGAGTCGGCAGTTTGGGGGGGTGATGGGTTCTGAGTCTGCTGTGCTACTTGGGATTTCCAGTAGCTGTAGCTTTTAGGAAAGGTCCTTTACCAGTTGCTTTGCATGCAGTGGATATCCCGGGAGGACTTTAGGCTGTGTTGTCTTCAGAGGAGCAGATAAGCTTGTGGCACCAGACAGAAGGGGAAAACATGAATTATTAATAAAGTATGATGTTTGAAAATTTATTTTGAAACATAATGATTATATAAATAATATATATTTTAAATATATTGTATAAATATATATAAAATCATTAAATGAGCTCATTTAAATAAACTATTTTAAAAATCCACCATTGTTGTGATTAAATATAAATCATCATTCATATATTTAATGTATTTTTGCAATGAAAGAAACTAAAATGTATGCAATTTTTAATTAGTTTGTTTGAGACAGGATTTCTCCTTTTGTGGCCCTGGATGTCTCAGAACTCACTCTGTAGACTAGGCTTACCTCAACTCATATAAATTCTCCTGCCTCTGTCTCCTGAGTGCTGGGATCAAAGATTTGAGCCACTTCACCTGGCTATTAAGTTTTAGAAATTATATAAAAATATATACAACACAAAATTTGAGAAATTATTATAATAATTTTATAAAATAATAAAATATACCAAATCTGGGGGCTAGAAAATTGGATCAGTAGTTAAGAGCACTTGTTGCCCTTCCAGGGGACCTGCATTTGATTCTCAGCATCTACAAGGAAGCTCCCAACAGTCTGTAACTCCAATTTCTTGGGCATCTGGTGTACACATGGTGCACATATGTACATGCAGTCAAAACACTTAAATACCAAAAATGATAAAGAAATACATTTAAAAATATTTCTGAATTTCTATAAGGAGACAAATAAGGATTCATGAAGTAATTCATAAACTACAAATGAACAGCGAACCTACAAGTTACAAGTCTCTCTACAATTAAACTGACAATATGATACATTTCTCTAACTTTTATTGACACATTTTAACAAACATGCTTATTTCAGTACTTCTACAAAAGAGCAATAAATCTACTTTGGGATAGACTCACTCTGGAAATAAATTCATATAAATTCTGAGAGAGCCACACAAGGAATAATAAAAGTCACTAAAAAAGTAATGTAAATGGATAATTATAGCCTCAAAGGATGTTCAGAATATATGCAAAATTACAAAATCAAACTAAAACCAAAAGTAGGCTATGGCTCTTCTCAGTTGAACATATTTATGAACAAGCAGATGTGGATGTAAAGCATTCATTTTAATCTGTCTATGAAAATCAATTCTACTTTCTTCCTCCTCCCTCAGTATTTCCTACTGTTTAAATCTATATGTGTTTCTTATTGAGCAATATTGTTATCACTTTGACATGTAAATTATCTGATATGATAAAACTCTCAAGGACATTAAAATTTCATGCACTGAATTCAATATTACATTTATAAAACAAAAGTTCAAATTACTAAATGTATGCATAAATTATTAGTATTACTGCAGTGTGCTAATGTATGGAAAACCAGAAACTCTGAAGATTTTTCTAAAGATGTATTTACCTATGTACTTATTATTTTATTAAAAATAGACTCTTCTCAAAAACTTTCCACAAAGGGATAGAAGATTTTAAAAATATATGCCTGTCATTAGCAATATAGCAAGTTCACCTTTGTTTTTTGAAACGAAGTTTGGGAAGGGCTAACTAAGTAAGATGCTTAATTACACAAATATGCAAAGGGCCATACCAAGATCAGGAGTCCAGTATGCCTATTATCCAGATCCTAGTATGTCAATATTCGAAGCTCAGGATGTTTTGGAGAAAATGTACTTTGGTGTAAGTAAATTTATAACAGTTTATCATATAAGCGAACTCACACAAGCCTGACAATAAAGGCATGTTTAAAGGGATGATAAACAAAGAAAAGAAAAATAATCAAAACTGAGAATCAAACATTAATAGAATTTCTGTTTATCAGTTGATACTTAAGAAAACTTGTTGAAAACATGAATTTAACTCTTTAAATCAAAGTTTTATGGAATGTACCTGCTAAGTTTTATATGTTATTTGAAAGAATGGAGTGAGTAGCATCTAAAATAATCTAACAAAGGAAGTAACAGCCATGTGTGTCTACACACCTGCTGTTCCCTGACATTCTTGGCAATTGACATTTTGATTTGTAATACCTTTCTTTAAAGAATACAAAATAACAAAACCCGTAACAAAAATGTTCAGCACTGACATTCACCATCATTATTTTCTTTATTCCTGAGTTTCATAGTTAGTCTTTTAATACTGTGAAGGGAGAGACGATGACAAAGGCAACTTATAAAAGAAAGAATTTAATTGGTGGCTTGCTTATAGTTCCAGATGTTTCGTCTATTTCCATCATCTGGGAAAGCACAACAGCAGGCAAGGCTTGGAGCAGTAGTTGAGAGCTTAGATGTAATTCACAATCAGAGGTACAGTGAGTGAGACTGGGCCTTTGCAAGGAAGTTTGAAACATCAAAGCCCACATGGAGTGACACATCTCCTTCAATAAGACCAAACCTCCTAATCTTTCCTAAACTGTCCCTCAATTTTATGTTAAAGCAAATGTGTTCAAAGACAAAGATTTATACTTGGGATCTATTTACAGCACAAATGAGGAAATTTATGCTTTTTAGATAGGTCAACACTATCATAATAGAAAATCTATCCTATGGGTACCTTTCCAATTGATACTTCAACTCGCTAGCAACACCACCCACAAAACCTGTCCTACCTGAACATTAGAGTCACACAAATATCTGGAATGTTCACTAAAAACACTTTCAGGTAAAGAAATTGAAAAAGAAGTCATTAAGCCAAACATGTTAGCAAAAGAAAAAAAGTAATAAGTAGGTTAGAGCTGAAAAGAGACTGTGTCATCCACTTGTGTTATAGCAACATTTGCCTCACTCACTGTCTCATTTTCAGGCTTCTACCCAAAGAGCACAGCATTTTCTGTTCTTTTTTTTTTAATTTTTTATTTTTTAATTTTCATATTTTATTTACATTTCAAATGTTTCCCCCTTTTCAGATCCCCCCTTTGGAACCTCCCAATTCCCTCCACCCTCCCCCTGCCACTATGGGGATATTCCCCTGTGCCCAAGTGTTCGAGACTCTTCCCCACTTTCTCTTCTATTAGATTCAGTGTATCTGGTTTTATGTGAAGGTCCTTGATCCACTTGGACTTGAGCTTTGTACAAGGAGACAGGAATGGATCAATTCGCAATCTTCTACATGTAGACCGCCAATTGATCCAGCACCATTTGTTGAAGATGCTGGTTTTTTTTTTCCCACTGTATGGTTTTAGCTCCTTTGTCGAAGAGCAAGTGACCATATGTGTGTGGGTTCATTTCTGGGTCTGCAATTCTATTCCATTGATCTACCTGCTTGTCACTGTACCAATACCATGCAGTTTTTATCACTACTGCTCTGTAGTACAGCTTGAGGTCAGGGAGGCTGATTGCTCCAGAAGACTTTTTATTGTTGAGGATAGTTTTTGCTATCCTGGGTTTTTTGTTATTCCATATGAATTTAAGAATTGCTCTTTCTAGGTCTATGAAGAATTGAGTTGGGATTTTGAGGGGGATAGCATTGAATCTGTATGTTGCTTTCCGCAGGATGGCCATTTTAACCACACTAATCCTGCCAATCCATGAGCATGGGAGATCTTTCCAATTTCTGAGGTCTTCTTCGATTTCTCTCTTCAGAGACTTGAAGTTCTTGTCATACAGATCTTTCACTTGTTTGGTTAGAGTCACACCAAAATATTTTATATTGTTTGTGACACTTGTGAAGGGTGTTATTTCCCTAATTTCTTTCTCAGCCTGTTTATCATTTGAGTATAGGAAGGCTACTGATTTGCTTGAGTTAATTTTGTATCCAGCCACTTTGCTGAAGTTGTTTAATAGCTGTAGCAGATCTCTGGAGGAGTTTTTTTGGGTCAGTTAAATATACAATCATATCATCTGCAAATAGTGATATTTTGATTTCTTCCTTTCCAATTTGTATCCCTTTGACTTCCTTTTGTTGCCTGGAGTTTTCTTTTAGTGTTGGGTCTTTGTGGGGCTTTGGTATCAATGTAACTGTGGCCTCATAGAATGAATTGGGTAGTGTTCCTTCCGTTTCTATTTTGTGGAATAGACTGAAGAGTATTGGGATTAGACCTTCTTTGAAGGTCTGATAGAATTCTGCCCTGAACCCATCTGGTCCAGGGCTTTTTTTGGTTGGGAGACTTTTAATGACTGCTTCTATTTCTTTCTGGGTTATGGGGCTGTTTAGATGGTTTATCTGATCCTGAATTAACTTCAGTAATTGGTATCTGTCTAGAAACTTGTCCATTTCCTCCAGATTTTCCAATTTTGTTCCATATAGGCTTTTGTAGTAGGATCTGATGATTTTTTAAATTTTCTCAGAGTCTGTTGTTATATCTCTGTTTTCATTTCTAATTTTGTTAATTTGGATACTGTCTCTGTGCCCTCTGGTTAGTCTGGTTAAGGGTTTATCTATCTTGTTGATTTTCTCAAAGAACCAGCTCTTGGTTTTGTTGATTCTTTGTATAGTTCTTTTAGTTTCCACTTGGTTGATTTCAGCCCTTAATTTGATTATTTCCTGCCTTTGACTCCTCTTGGGTGTATTAGCTTCTTTTTGTTCTAGAACTTTCAGATGTGCTGTTAGTGTATGCTCTCTCCAGTTTCTTTTTGGAGGCATTCAGGGCTATGAGTTTTCCACTTAACACTGCTTTCATTGTGTCCCATAGGTTTGAGTAAGTTGTACTTTCATTTTCATTAAATTCTAGGAAGTCTTTAATTTCCTTCTTTATTTCTTCCTTGACCAAGTTATCATTGAGCAGAGCATTGTTCAGCTTCCATGTGTATGTGGTCTTTCTGTTGTTGTTGTTGCCATTGAAGACCAACCTTAATCCATACTGATCTTATAGGAGGCATGGGATTATTTCAATCTTCTTATATCTGTTGAGGTTTGTTTTGTGATCAATTATATGATCAATTTTGGAGAAGGTACCATGAGGTGCTGAGAAGAAGGTATATTCTTTTGATGCAGGATGAAATGTTCTATAGATACCTGTTAAACCCATTTGGTTCATAGCATCTGTTAGTTTCACTGTGTCTCTGTTTAGTTTATGTTTCCAAGATCTGTCCATTGTGGATAGTGGGGTGTTGAAGTCTCCCACTATTATTGTGTGAGGTGCAATGTGTGCTTTTAGCTTTATTAGAGTTTCTTTTATGAAAGTGGGAGCTCTTGCTTTTGGGGCATAGATGTTTAGAATTGAGAGTTCTTCTTGGTAGATTTTTCCTTTGATGAGTATGAAGTGTCCTTCCTCATCCTTTTTGACGACTTTTGGTTGAAAGCCAATTTTATCCTATATTAGAATGGCTACTCCAGGCTGTTTCTTGGGGCCATTTGCCTGGAAAATTGTTTTCCAGCCCTTTACTCTGAGGTAGTGTTTGTCTTTATCACGGAGGTACGTTTCCTGGATGCAGCAAAATGCTGGGTCCTATTTATGGATCCAGTCTGTCAGTCTATGTCTTTTTATTGGGGAGTTGAGACCATTGATGTTAAGAGATATTAAAGAATAGTGATTGTTATTTCCTGTTATTTTTGATGTTGTTTATATTGTTTGTGTGGCTATCTTCTTTTGAGTTTGTTGAAAGATTACTTTCTTCCTTTTTCTTGAGTGTAGTTTCCCTCCTTGTGTTGGTGTTTCCCATGTATTATTCTTTGTAGGGCTGGGTTTGTGGAAACATACTGTGCAAATTTGGATTTGCTGTAGAATATTTTGGTTTCACCATCTATGATTATTGAGAGTTTTGTTGGGTATAGCAGCCTGGGCTGGCATTTGTGTTCTTTTAGAATCTGTATGAGATCTGCCCAGGATCTTCTAGCTTTCATAGTCTCTGGTGAGAAGTCTGGTGTAATTCTGATAGGTCTGCCTTTATATGTTACTTGCCCCTTTTCCCTTACTGCTTTTAATATTCTTTCCTTGTTTTGTGTATTTTGTGTTTTGACTAGAGTGTTACGGGAGGAATTTCTTTTTTGGTCCAGTCTATTTGGCGTTCAGCTCACAGCATTTTCAGTCACCTCTTTTGAGAGAAAGTACTGGAGAAAAGCATTTCAATATGCAGTTATAATTATTTTGTACCCTGCTATTACAAGCTATTCTAGCCAAAGTATCTATATTTTCATGCAGGTATTATTTTATGTCTGCTTTGATTTTATATTGCTCTGATGTTATATTTTAAAGCAGGCTTAGGCAGCCTGCTTTTGCCTCCATGTTAACCCTGGCATTGGGTTTAGAACTCCCCACCTAGTTAGTCCCAATGCTGAGTTAAACAGCTACCACTCTCCCCCTGCCCCATGCAGGTGTCTCCTGTCTTTGAAGGAAGCAGAAAATTAATGCCCTTAAAGTGATAAGGTCCCCTCTCTTAAGCTATGGGAAAGAGACAGCCAAGTGTTTCCAGACAGCTGTGGCCAGCTTGTAAAAATGACTGGTCACTGATAACAAAATGAGTCATTTCTTCCTAGGTCAAAAAAGTCTTTTTCCAGATATATGGTCCTTCCTTGTTGTCTGAATAAACATTATCAGTTTTGAAGGATAGAATTCCTTTACCCTTCACCCAATCATGTAGCACCAAGGCTTGAAAGTCCTAGCTTATACATTTCCCATACATAAACCCCAAGACCCTAGACACAGGGGTCATATTCCTAACCTGCCCAGCAGGAGGAGTTCCATCCCGAGTGAGTTTGAACTCTAATAGAAGCCTCTTGTGTGTTTGCATCAGTGTCCTGATCTCTGGTAGTATCCTGGGGTTCTCACGAACTGGGCATAACAATCCATACCAGGATTCATAAAATGAATGCATTTTAGAAATACATTTTACACTACCTAAGAAACATCTCATATTCTAATAATGGCTATTCAGTGCCCATTGATGTAGAATTCTGTAGCTACCCTTCTTTTGAATATCTAAGTCTCTTCTAGCAACTGAGTTCAGTTACAGGAATATTATTAACAGTTTGATTATTCTGTGTATTTTCTGCTTATAAGTTCAACATATATTTTTCTTGTAGAGACCATTTACTCCACCCATGGACAGTAATTAAGGGAGATCAGAAGTACAGAGAGAGACAGTAGGCAAAATTTGAGGACAAAGGGTTATCTTCTTCTACATTATAACTCAATAATGTAAGCCTTCAGGAACAAGCATGCAGAGGCTAGAGGGTGAGGTGGGGATGTTTGAAAGAATCCAGCTTTTCAATACTGCAGAAGTAGTAAGCAGAGGTAACTAAGAGCAAAAGTGGATCAGGACTCGACATTGAATATCATGTAAGGTTCCTCCCTTTGAGTCTTGAGACTCTCTCACCTCCCAAGTCTCTGGTACTTTCTAAAAGGTCTCCCCACCCCACACCCCCAGGGGTTGCATATTTCCATTCATTCTGCTGGCTCTCAGAGCTTCTCTCCTGTCTCCCCTCCCACCATACCTGATTACGTTCCCTGTTTCCCTTACCCCTTCCAACTCCCACCCAGATTCCTCCCTCCCTCTGCCTCCTCTAATTATTTTCTTCTCCCTTCCAAGTGGGATTGAAGCATACTCACTTGGACTCTTCTGCTTGTTAACCTTCTTAAGTTCTGTGGATTATATTCTAGGTATTCTATAATATACCTAGCCAATTCTTTGGCTAATATCACTTATTAATACGTACATACCAAACATGTCTTTTGGGTCTGAGTTACCTCACTCAGGATGGTATTTTCTAGTTCCATCATTTGTCTGAAAAACTCATGATGTCCTTGTTCTTAATAGCTGAGTAGTATTCCATTGTGTAAATGAACTACATTTTCGGTATCCATTCTTCCTTTGTGGAACATCTGAGTTGTTTCCAGCTTTTGGTTATTACAAATAAGATGGTTATGAATATAGTGGAGCATGTGTCCTGTTGGCATGCTGGGATATCTTTTGGTTACATGTCCAAGGGTAGTATAGCTGGGTCTTCAAGTTGATCTATTTCAAATTTTCTGAGGAACCTCCAGATAGTTTTCCAGAGTGGTTGGACCAGTTTGCAATCCCACCAGCAATGGAGGAGTGTTCTTCTTTCTCCACATCCTAGACAACTTGTGCTGTCACCTGAGGTTTTAATCTTAGCAATTCTGATTGTTGTAAGCTGGGTCATTTTGATTTACATTTCCCTGATCACTAAGGACTTTGAACATTTTTTTAAGTGTTTCTCAGTCATTCTAAAGTCCTCTGTTGCGAATACTGTTTAGTTCTATACCCCATTTTTTTTTTTTAATTCAGTGTATCTGGTTTTATGTTGAGGTCCTTGATCCACTTGGACTTGAGCTTTATGCAAGGAGACAAATATGGATCCATTTTCATTTTCCTACATACAGACTGACAGTTAGACCAGCACCATTTACTAAAGATGCTTTCATTTTTCCATTGTACATTTTGGTTTCTTTGTCAAAGATCAGCCTGTCTGTCTCTGTTCCAATACCATGCAGTTTTTTATCACTATTGCTCTTTGGTATATCTTGAGGTCAGGGATGGTGATTTTCCCAGAAGTTCATTTATTGATAAGAAGTTTTTTCACTATCCATATTTTGTTTTGTTTTGTTTTTCATATCAAATTGAGCATTGATTTTTTCCATGTCCATGAAGAATTGTGTTAGAATTTTGATGGGGATTGCATTGAATCTTAGATTGCTTTTGGTAGGGTGGCCATTTTTATTAAGTCATTCCTACCAATGTATGAGCATGGGAGATCTTTTCATTTTTCATTTTCTTCTTCAATTTCTTTCTTGAGAGACTTGAAGTTCTTGTTATATAGATCTTTTACTTGTTTGATTAGAGTTACTCCAAGATATTTCATATTATTTGTGACTATTGTGAAGGGTGTTGTTTCTTGATTTTATTTCTCAGCCTGTGTAAATGAAGGCAACAGATATATTTGAGTTAATTTTACATCTAGTGACTTTTTTGAAGTTGTTTATCAGCTGGAGAAGTTCTTTGGTAGTATTTTTTGGGGCTTCTTATGCATACTATCTTATCATCTGCAAATAGTGATACCTTGACTTCTTCATTATCAATTTGTATCCTCTTGATCTCCTTTTGTTATCATATTGCTCTGGCTAGTTCTTCAATTACTGTATTGTATAGATAGGAAGGGAATGAGCAGCCTTTTCTTGTCCCTGATTTTAGTGGGATTGTTTTATGTTTCCCTCCATTTAATTTGATGTTAGATATTAGTTTGCTGTATATTGCTTTTATTATGATTATGTATATACCTTGAGTTCCTGATATCCTCAAGTCTTAAGTGGTGTTGGATTTTGTCAAAGGATTTTTTTTTAGCATCTAATCAGATGATCATGTGACCTTTTCTTTGAGTTTGCTTATATTGTGGATCATGTTGGTGGATTTTCATATGTTGAACCATTGCTGCATCACTGGGTTGAAACTTATATGATTATGGTAAATGATGTTTTGGATGTGTTCTTGGGTTTGATTTGCAAGAATTTTATTGAGTATTTTTTGTTGATGACCATAAGAAAAATTGGTCTGATGTTTTCTTTCTTCATTGTGTCTTTGTGTGATTTAAGTATCAGAGTAAATGTGGCCTTCTAAAATTAATTAGGTAATGTTTCTTCTGTTTCTATTTTGGGGACTAGTTAGAAAAGTATTGACATTACCTCTTCTTTTAAGGTCTGGTATAATTTTCCATTAAAATCATCTTGCCCAGGACTTCTTTTTATTGTGAGGTTTTAAACAATATTTTTATTGCTTTAGGAGTTATGAGACTGTTTAAGTAGTTTATCCTATTGTGATTTGACTTTATTACATGATATCTGTCTAGAAAATCGTCTATTTCATCTAGATTTTCCAGTTTTGTCAAATAGAGGGTTTTGTTGTAAGATCCTATCTTTTTTTTTGAATTTTCTGTTTCTCCTGTTATGTCTTCTTTTCCATTTTTGATTTTGTTAATTTGGGTTCTGTCTCTGTGTCTTTAAGCTACATTGCTTAATGCTTTATGTATCCTGTTAATATTCTCACAGGACTACCTCTTGATTTGTTGGTTACTTGTATTCGTTTTGTTCTTAATTGGTTGATTTCATCCCCAACTTTATTTCTTACTGTCTACTCCTCATGGGTGTGTTTGCTTATTTTATTTATAGAGCTTTCAGGTATACTGTTAGTTTGTGAGCACAGGATCTCTCTACTTTTTTTATGAAGGCCCTTAATATTGTGAATTTTCATCTTAACACTGCTTTCCTTGTGGATTTCAGAATGTTGTACTTCCATTTTCATTGAATTTTAGAAAGTCTTTCATTTCTTTCTTTATTTCTTCCCTGACACAGAAATCGTTGAGTTGAGATTTCCATAGTGTTTATGCTTTCTGGGGTTTCTATTTTTTGTTGAAGACCAATTTTAATACATGGTGGTCTGATAAGATACAAGGTGTTATTTTAATTCTCTTTTATCTGTTGAGGTTTGCATTGTGATCAACTATATGGTCAATCTTTATAAGTGTTCAGCTAAAAATTGGTTATACATGGCAATAAAATTGTTAATTTCAAAGAAACAGGAATACAAAGTATAGGGAAATAGTTATACATTTCAAAGAAATGCTTGATCACCATGTGTTTCTCAAGTCATCACTATTGAAATGAGTATTTTAATGAACATTTCCTTCCATCTCTAATCAGAAATGCAATCTGTTCTTTGAGAAAAATCTCCTGGTTTGAAAATATTTTAATCTTTGCAAAAACTGTTTTCCATCACATTGTTTTAATAGCTCTATACTCTCAACTTCTAAATGCTTATGTTTATTTAAGGAGCACATGCAATACATGATATGTTCTTCATTTCATTGTTAGCTTCAGGACCAGGTCAGTGCTATGTTACAGTAAGGTATCTGCTAAAACTTTACAGTGATTTCTACCTTTACTCCATATTAGTAATGGTTTTCCAGGGTGAGAGGAAATAGATCACAATGTAAAGAGAAGGCATCATGAAAAAGGGAAAAATCTCCAGGTTCTTTGTTTCAGTATAGATCATGATTTAGTTTGTCTTGGATTTGAAGTTATGTTGAAGTCAAAATCCAACTATCTTTTACACTAGTTTCTCCAGAAACTATTATAGTGTGTACCTAATTCTCTATCCTCACACCTCCCTATTAAAATATTACCTTGCCTTTTGCAAGGGCCTCCCATCTGCCCTCACTTCTAGGTTGCCCTATAGTCTATCTTAAGGAAAGCATCAGAGTAACTCTTCTTAAGATGTTAGTCAATCATGTGACATGGCTTAGAGTCTTTCACAGCTCTTCAGTTTTCCCCACATATTCCAAACATTACTTTATCATACAAAGGCTTTCAAGATTAATTTGGTGGTTTTAGATAATTATTCCCTTAATCTTTGTTCTCCCTGGCAGCCTGTTTCTCTTTAATCACTCCCAGCACTGTAAGAATCACTATTCACAGTGGACTCTGGGAATACATTCTTTAGGGATTTTACCATGATGTTTCGAGAAGTGCTTTACCAACATATCTAATGTCCCCAATTTTCAAAGTAACTATTATTTGCCAGATGTAATTTTATTCTTGGAGATTTACTACTGAATAAACTCACATTTTCTAGCTCATTTTCAATGCTGGATGGCTGGTTCATCTCATATGTTCTGTCTTGAACATTTTCTCAAGATTATTGATTCAAACTGGCTTCTCTTGGCTTCTGATTGAATTTCTCTACTTAGCCTCAAAGTAATTCTGGCAATCTCTTCTAATCTTCTGGCTCCTTCCCATTCTCTGGCTCATTCTATTTTCACCCGAAATCTGTCTCTGTAAGATTGTTCCTCTCTTCTTCCCTGTGGACTGGTCTCTTAAGTCACCTATCTTTCCTTTGTTGTTTTCATGAGAGTTGGGCATATTATATCTCTGACTCATCCTGTCAAATCTTTCTTTGATCACTTTGTGTACCATTCAAATAGATGCTACTTTCAAAACACACCTGCTTTTTTTTATTTCTAGAAACTAAATTTACCTTTGTTATTAGGCACTACATGCATGTACTAAAGCTATGTCTGTATTCCAGCCAGAGGGACTAAGGGTGTGTACTATGGACATGCCTATATTCCAGCCAGATCATACAGACTTAGGACTTTGAATGTGATTCCTTGCGAAAGCAGCCATATTGCTGAATTAAAATTCCTCTACATCAGACATTATTTTCTTAGGTATCTCTTCAACCCATCCATATGATGTTCACTGATCAATGTATCCACACAAGTAATACTTTACTTCGTTCTAATTATCTTTGTTTATTTCTTCAAGTTTTAAAAAGGTAATACCAACTTTTAACTTTCTGGAGTAATTGGTGTCAATCCTATGTGTACAAACTTTTACTACAGTGTCTCACAGATGAAAAACATCTTTTAAAAACTTATTGCATATTATATTACTAGCAAGTTACAATTGTTTGCTTGTTATTCATAGTACAAATTAAATAATGTATGTTTACTCTTTTAAAACAAACAACAGAGGTACAATGCATAAATGTGAATACTTTACAGTTATATTTGTTATCACTGTATTTATTCTGATATAGTACTACAAGTAAAAAAATTTTCTTAAATGATAGAATCCATTATCAATAGACAATTTCCATGAAAGATCAAAATGAGTGGTACTGGCACAATTTGTGCTGCAGTATATTTAAGAATTTTTATCATAATGTTTGACATTACTGTAATTCCTACAGAATTGTGCTACTTGATTATCTTGTTCTGCATGAAGCTATGATAGTTGTCTATTTCAGACCATTGTCAAAACCCTGTCAGTTTGAAAACATATATTGATACACTCTAGTCTTATGCATCCTCTAGGTGTCTTAATTATATGTTCAGAAATTACTAGGTCTATGATTTTCATTTGTGCATGTTTTGGAAATAGTGAATCATCCTGATGTGCAGAGTACCTAGATGCAACCTGCTTTTATTTATTTATTTATTTATTTATTTATTTAAATTTAAGCACCTAAATATAATCAAATAAATAATAGTAAGACTTCTCAGAATGTTTCTTGAATGTGTTGGCAATTAGTGGCTTGGTCAGAGGATCCTCAAGGCCATTAATAATTGAGACAGAATTTGCCATACAGAAATATAAATATTATATTATGTTAAGCAGTAAGTTCTATATTGTGTTCTCAAAAAAGTTATTACTCCAAGAAGGAGAATGCTATTCCATCTACTGTCTTTTCAGTATAATAAAATTTATTTATTTTTATTAAAACAACACATAAGTAAACAGTGATATAATAAATCCCAAAGTCTAAACATAATAATATTGTTTATTTTTCAATAAACATTGAAATCAATTCAATAAATATTGAAGATTTACAATCTAAAAAATGTATAATTTCAATGAAGAAACCTAGAATTGTAGAACAGGAACAATAGTATGTTAATTAGTACAGATTATTTGGGAATGGTCCTCTGCTTTTCCAGGCCTGGGTTTGGAGGCATTCTAGAATGTACTGTACTTAGGTGCTGTGAATTTGAACTTAGACTCTCAAGCTTGAACAACATGTACTTTTGTAATAAACAATGCATTTAGATACCTGCTACTGTTCCTTTAATATGAGATGTCAATTTCCTAACACCCAGCTCTCAAATGTAATTGAATTTCTACTGGATTCCTTATTATGTTTCTCAAGTCTGTTTATCATGCTTTATAGCACAATGTTTCCAATTGCTTTTACTGAAATTGTGTGTGTGTGTGTGTGTGTGTGTGTGTGCGTGTGTGTGCGTGTGCATGTATGCGATTGTGAAGCCTTGATTTCTTTCTGTACTTTTTTTTTCATTAGTGTATAGCAAGCATACTCAATTTTACATATTAATTTTGTACCCTGATACTTTGTTGAGCTCATTTATCAGCTCTTATATTTATTAGCTCCATTGGAGTCTTTTACATAAAAATCACTGTCATCTCCCAATACATCGTGTAGTCTTTTTCTTTACTATTTGTATCCTCTTTATTTTCCTCACTTGTCCTATTTCTCTAGCTAGGACTTAAACTACTGTGTTGAACAGAAGTTAGGACACTGATATTTTAACATTCTATTTGCTTTTAAATTTTATTTGGACATAAAAATTTGCAAACAGAGAAAGTATAAACCTGTAACTGATTTTAAGAGTCTACAGATGTTGTAGTGTTCAGTATGTATGGTAGCATTACAATAAAGTACACAAATAGACCATACATAGATTTCTACTTCTCCAAAAAATACACAGTAGCAATCCAAACATTTATTTATTATTTTTAGTACATTTTAAATAATCACACCACTTCTCCTTCCCTTTCCTTTTTGCAATGCTTTTAATGTTCCCTTTTTCAATTATCTCCTATGTCCTCCAATCTCTATCACTATTACTGTTACATATATGTAGACATATGATAAAATATATTAAAATGCATGTTGAGTTTATTTTCTTATTTGTATGGTTTTAGGGCTGACTACTTTGGATAGCACAATGAAAAATGTAGGAAACCTGTTTACTTTTAACATTGATCAATGCTGTCATTGTTTCCCAGGGTATTTCATAGTTTATTTCCAATGATCTTTCATTGGTTGTAACTGCATACACTATCTCTTTCAATTTTCTTTATGACCTAATTTTACACATAATATTAATTTTGTTTTTAATATTGTTCTTTTGTATTTCTCATGTATCTGATATTCCTAATCTTCTAGCAAAATAAAGATGAACAATGAAGAAATGAACATGTTTTCCTACCCATGACTTTAATGGAAATATAGAAAACATTTCATTGTCAAGTACAATGTTCCATATTTTGTAGTGGACATATTAGTCAGATATATACTCCTGATTGAAGAACCTTCTGTTCATTTACAGTTAGTCATATGTTTACATTAAACTTTTTCAGTACTTTTTTTCTCTCATGTAGTTGTTTTTCCTTTTTAATTTGATAACATGATGAAGTGCTTTAGTAGATCAAAATCAAATCAACCTTGCAATTTGAGCTAAATGTTTCTTTTGGCTTAATACATTCCTAAAGTGAATTCTTTATGATTTTAGTTAGCATTGCCTGCATGTTTGCATGCAAGTCCAGCATATGATCTTTCTTAGTGGAATCTTTTGTCTCATTTTGAATTTGGAACCATATTAGAAATAAAATATAACTATAATAGGAGTTATTATATTGTAGAGAAGGAATACTTGTGGGTGAGTTAATTTGCATTCTCAGCAGCAGTAAACAGGGTTCTTCCAGGTATCTTTGTTAGTATTATAAGCTCTTAATTTTCTTAGATATGAAGAAATGGACTCTCATTAGAGTTTGGCTGTTCATTTCCTACATATTTAAGGATGTTGAATAGTTTTTCATCATTTATTGATTGTAGAAAGTTTTCTAGTTTGGATTTTTTTAATTGAAATGTTTGTTAATTTCCAACGCCCATTAAATAATTGAAATATTTTTCTTTTGTTTTTAATTTACATTTAATTAGTTGTTCCCTGTTAAATGCAAATTTGACAACTTTTCCTTTTCTTCCTTTTTTTTCTTCCTTCCTCACTTTCTTTCTTTCTTTCTTTCTTTTCTTTCTTTCTTTCTTTCTTTCTTTCTTATTGTCTTCAGTCTTTCCTTTTGTCACTTTTTCTTTTTGCGGTCATTGGAGTCCTTCACTATATGCTGCAGTAAGCAACAATTCTGAAAATTTAATTCCCATTTTAGGGGCTATGTTATTCTTCTCTCTCTCATTTAAATTGTCAAGGTTTTCTTCATTTAGGTATGCTTAGATCTTGAATTATTTCTTTTCCTTCCTCTAGAGTTTTCTATGTTTTATATTTGCAGTAGATTTTTAAATTCATTATAATTGATTTTTGAACTGATAAGAAATGGGGAAATAGTCTTAATCCTCTAAATGTAGTTATTCATTTTTTCCCAAAACCATGTGTTAAAGAACCCTCCATGCACCACTCCATGTATGCTTTTCATGAATTCTCTAAGATCCAGGTGGTCAATTTAGTTCCATTCTATATCTATTCTATTCATTTGCATGTATGCTTTTTGATAGTATGGCTCTATATTTTAAGGCCCCTATATTAAAATTTCATATGGTCTTTTTGAACAGGATTGCTTTAGCTATATAAGGCATTTTGTGTTTTCAGATGAATATTGAGGTTTTTTTATTTCTGTGAAGAGTATCACTACAACTCTGATGAAGATTCCATTGAAACTGCACATCACTCTTTCAATGTGGATTTATCTAACAGACTCTATTGGACTCACAATTGGGTGTAAGGCTATAAAAATCCCTAGTCCTTCTTCCAAACTCTTTTAGTTCATGAGATAATAATAGGACTCTTGCCTCTTCTCAATCCATAGCTGATGGTTGGACTGACCTAACACCTATGGGGACTTAGTGTCAGTAGCACAGCTGGTTTGAATTAGTAAGTGTTATGATCCCGACATGCTCAGAAGATACCATTTATCAATCCATCACTCTATCTTCAGGCTTACCTTGTTTTATCCCTTTTTATACAAGGTTTCCTCATCCTTAAGAGGGTATTAGTATTAATATCTTCTTTTGACTGTGTCTTCCAACATCCTTTAATTTTAGCCTTGCATTGTTGTTGTTCTTTAAGAGTTATAATACATTTGGATCATATTCAAACCATCTACCTACTCTTCTCAGGCTCCTTCCTGACTCTACTTCTACTACACACTACTGTAAGCAATCACAGTGACTGCAACTTCAGTCTCTGTGAATTTGTAGGAGCTTTTGCTCATTTGTTTAAGAGGGCCTTGTATTCCTGATGTGCTCTATGTCCTCAGTCTCTCCCACTCCTGCCTCCTTTTCCACAGGGTTTCCTGAACTCTGAAGGGGAGGGATTTGATGTAGATATCTCATTTATAACTTCAAGCGCTCTCTCTCTCTCTCTCTCTCTCTCTGTTTTTCCTTAATTTTGGGATGAAAGTCTCTATATTTTTCCATCTCCTATAAGAGATAACATTTTTTATCTTGAATGAAGGCATCAATCTTTGATTATAGCAGAATATCATTAGGTGGAATTTTACTGTTACTTTTATTTTTGAGCCATAGTATTTTGTTTTATCCTATATCTCGTCTAACTAGTCCCTAGTTCCTGGTCATCCAGGCAGTGTCTGGTATGGGTTTTATGTAGGCCTTAAGTTAAGTGAGACATTGGGTGGTTACTCCCACAGTGTTAGAACCATCATTTCTCTAGCATATTTTGCAGATATGACCCATTCTATGTCAAATGTTTTGTGGTTGGTTTGGTGTTTAGGTTTCACTTTTGGTTGCCTGCAGAGTACATTTCCATGTAAAGGACACTAGAAGATGCAGAGAAGATTATTTGCAGGTACCAGCTTGACCACTTTATGTTCAATGGATTGTTTAGCCGTCATCTTCAGCAATGAGGCCTTACTGTCCTTTGAACAGAACAACCCAATGCCTTGAAGTTGCAAGAATAAGAAACTCACTTGTTTAAAAAGTTATGAATTCCATTAAAGTATTAAACTGAAAACTATATTTTATATGTAAAAGTCCTACTACAGACCATTGTAATCAATTACAGTGATTGCAACTTCAGACTCTGTGAACCCCATGAGGCTCTAGGTACATACTTGCAGCAGATAACATTGTACCAGTTATAGAAATCATAGGCATTTGTGCATTCTTCATGTGGCTTCATTATTCATTCTGGACTTGCTATTGCCTAGTCATGTATATACCACTTTCATTTGAGGATACATTGCTGCTATGCATGTCCTATTTTATGAGTTTGCAGGTAACATAACATACACTTTGTAGTGGGTGGCTCTGGTCACACAGCAACTTCATAGCACAAGGCAAAAATTGGCACTGTTAGGGGACTCCCCCTCTACCTTTTTGGCCAATAACTCAATCGAATGAAACCCCAACTAGATACTGGAACTTTCTTTTTGATGAACATTTACATAGGGCACAAGTATATTAACATTCTTCACCCATTGGATAGGTCTATCTACATTCATCATCTGCAGATGTATTTCTCAACAATTTTCTTTCTTTTATTTTATTGGATATTTCTTACATTTCAAATGTTTTATCCTTTCCAGGTCTCCCCTCTGGAAAACCCCCTTTCTCATACTCCCTTCTGCTGCATCTATGAGGGGGCTCCCATGCCCACCCACCCACTCCTGCCTTCCCACCCTGTCATTCCCCTACACTGGGGCATCGAACCCCCTCATGCCCAAAAGCCTCTCTTCCCACTGATGTCCAACAAGGCCATCCTCTTCCACATATGCAGCCAGAGATATGGGTCCCTCCATGTATACTCTTTGATTGGTGGTCCAGTCTCCAGGAATGCCAAGGGATCTGGCCGGTTGACACTGTTGGTCCCCCATCAGGCTTCAACCCCCCCATCCCCCTTCTGTGCTTTCCCAACTCCTCCACTGGGAACCCTGTGCTTAGTCCACAGGGTTGCGAGCATTTACATCTATATTTGGCAGGCTCTAGCAGAGCATCTAAAGAAACAGCCATATCAGGCTCCCTTCAGTAAGCACTTTGCACAATCTGCAACAGTATCCAGGTTTGGTGACTATATAGGGGATGAATCTCCAGGTGGGGCAGTCTCCTCTGCTCCACACTTTGTCTTCACATTTCCTCCCATGACTATTTTGTTCACCATTATAAGAAGCACTGAGGCATCCACACTTTTGTCTTCCTTCTTTTTGAGTTTCATATGGTCTGTGAGTTGTATCATGAGTTTTTCGAATGTTCCCGCTGATATCCACTTATCAGTGAATGCATACCAAATGTGTTCTTTTGTGACTAGGTTACCTCACTGAGGATGATATTTTCAAGTTCAATATATTTGCCTAAGAATTTCATGAAGTCATTGTTTTCAATAGCTGAGTAGTATTCCATTGTGTAAATACACCAAATTTTCTGTATCCATTCTCTGTTGAGGGACACTGGGTTGTTTACAGCTTTTGGCTATTATAAATAAAGTTGCTATGAGCATAGTGGAACATATTTCCTTATTACACATTGGAACATCTTCTGGGTATATGCCTAGGAATGGTATAGATGGGTCCTCAGGTAGTACTATATCCAATTTTCTGAGGAAAGGCCAGACTGATTTCACGAGTGGTTGTACCAGCTTGCAATCCCACCAGCACTGGAGGAGTCTTCCTCTTTCTCCACACCCTTGCCAGCATCTGCTGTCACCTGAGTTTTTGATCTTAGCCATTCTGACTGGTGTGAGAAGGAATTGCAGGATCACTTTGATTTGCATTTCCCTGATGACTGAGGATGTTAAACAACTCTCTAGGTGCTTCTTGACCATTCAAATTCCCTCAGTTGAGAATTATCTGTTTAGCTCTGTTCCCCATATTTGATAGGGTTATTTGGTTCTCTAGATTCTAACTTCTTATGTTCTTGGTTTATACTGGATTTTAGCCCTGTATTGGATGTAGGATTGGTAAAGATCTTTTCCCAATCTGTAGGTTGCCGTTTTGCCCTATTTACAGTGTCCTTTGCCTTATAGAAGCTTAGTAATTTTATGAGGTCCCATTTGTCTATTGTTGATCTTAGAGCATAAGCCATAGGTGTTCTGTTCAGGAGAATTTCTCCTGTGCCCAAGTATCCGAGGCTATTTCCCACTTTCTCTTCTATTGGATTCAGTGTGTCTGGTTTTATGTGGAGGTCCTTCATACACTTTAGACTTGAGCTTTTTACTAGTGGATAAGAATGGATCAATTTGCATTCTTCTACCTGTTGACTGTCAGTTGAACCAGCACTATTTGTTGAAAATGGTGTCTTTTTTCCACTCGATGGTTTTAGCTCCTTTATCAAATATAAAGGGACTATAGGTGTGTGTGTTCACTTCTGGGCTTTCAGTTCTATTCCATTGATCTACCTGCTTGTCACTCTACCAATAGTTTTTATCACTATTGCTCTGGTCTTGATGTCAAGGATGGTGATTCCCCCAGATATTCTTTTATTGTAGTGAATAGTTTTCAATATCCTGGGTTTTTTGTTATTCCAAATGAATTTGAGAATTGCTTTAAGTCTATGAAGAATTGAGTTGGAATTTTGATACAGATTGTATTGAATCTGTAGATTGCTTTTGGCAAGATGGCAGTTTTTACTACATTAATCTTGCCAATCCATGAGCATGGAAGGTCTTTCCATCTTCTGAGGTCTCCTTAGATTTCTTTTTTCTGAGACTTGAAGTTAGTTCTTCTTGTACAGATCATTCACTTGTTTGGTTAGAGTCATATTAAGATATTTTATATTTTGACTATTGTGAAGGGTGTCATTTTTCTAATTTCTTCCTCAGCCTGATTATCCTTTGAGTAGAGGGAGGCTACTAATTTGATTGAGTTAATTTTATATCCAGCCACTTTGCTGAAGTTGTTTATCAAGTTGAGGAGTTCACTGATGAAATGTCTGGGGTCACTAACGTATACTGTAATATCACCTGCAAATAGCGATATTTTTACTTCTTCCTTTCCAATTAGTATCCCATTGACCTCCTTTTGTTTTCTAATTATTCTGGATAGGACATCAAGTACTATATTGAATAGGTAGGGGAGAGTGGACAGCCTTTTCTAGTCCCTGATTTTAGTGGGATTGCTTCGAGTTTCTTTCCATTTAGTGTGATAATGGCTACTGGTTTGCTGTATATTGCTTTTACTGTGTTTAGGTATGGGCTTTGAATTCCTGATCTTTTCAAGACTTTATCATGAAGGGATGTTGAATTTTGTCAAATATTCTTCAGTATCTAATGAAATGACCATGTTCTTTTATTTTTTCTTTGAATTTATTTATGTAGTGGATTACATTGATGGATTTCCAGATATTGAAAAATCCCTGCATCCCTGGGATGAAGCCTACATAATCGTGGTGAATAATTGTTTTGCTGTGTTCATTGGTTCAGTTTTTGAGAATTTTGATGAGTATTTTTCCATCTATATTCATAAGGGAAATTGGTCTCTAGTTTTCTTTCTGTGTTGGGTCTTTGTGAGATTTTGGTATCAGTGTAACTGTGGCTTCATAGAATGAATTGGGTAGTGTTACTTTTGTTTGTATTTTGTGAAATAATTTGAAGAGTATTAGTATTAGATTTTTTTTTGAAAGTCTGATAGAATTGTGCACTAAACCCATCTTGTCCTGGCCGGTTTTGGTTGGGAGACTTTTAATGACTTCTTTTATTTCTTTAGGGGTTATGGGAGTATTTAGATGATTTATTTTATCCTTACTAAACTTTGGTATTTGGTATCTGACTAGAAAATTGTCCATTTCATCCAGATTTTCCAATTTTGTAGAGTACAGGCTTTTGTAGTAGGATCTGATGATTTTATATATTTCCTCGATTTCTCCTGTGTATCTTCCTTTTCATTTCTGATTTTGTTAATTTGGATACTGTCTCTGTGCCCTCTGCTAAGTCTGGCTAAGGGTCCATCAATCTTGTGGATTTTCTCAAAGAACTAGCTCCTGGTTTTGTTGATTCTTTATATAGTACTTTTTGTTTCTACTTGGTTGATTTCAGCCCTGATTTTGATTATTTTCTGCTGTCTACTCCTATTGCTTGTATTAGCTTCTTTTTGTTCAACAGCTTTCTGGTGTGCTGTTAAGATGCTAGTATATGCTCTCTCTAGTTTCTTTTTGGAGGAACTCAGAGCTATGAGTTTTCCTGTTAACACTGCTTTCATTGTGTCCCATAAGTTTGGGTAAGTTGTACTTTTTCATTAACTTCTAGGAAGTCTTTAATTTCTTTCTTTCTTTCTTTCTTTCTTTTTTTTTTTTTTAGTTTTTCAAAACAGGGTTTCTCTGTGTAGCCTTGGCTGTCCTGAAATTCACTCTGTAGACCAGGCTGGCCTTGAACTCAGAAATCCGCCTGCCTCTGCCTCCCAGATGCTGTGATGAAAGGTGTGCGCCACCACTTCTCGGCTTAGTTTCTTTCTTTATTTCTTTTTTTTGACCAAGTTATCATTGAGTAGAGTGTTGTTCAGCTTCCATGTGTATGTGGACTTCAGTTTTTTTTTTTTTTGTTGTTGTTGCTATTGAAGACCAGCCTTAATCTGTAGTGATCTGATAGGAGGTATGGGATTATTTCAATCTTCTTGTATCTGTTGAGGTTTGTTTTGTGACCGATTATATGTTCAGTTTTGGAGAAGGTACCATGACATGCTGAGAAGAAGGTATATTCTTTTGACTGAGGATGAAATGTTCTATAGATATCTATTAAATCCATTTGGTCCATAACTTCTGTTAGTTTCACTGTGTCTCTGTTTAGTTTGTGTTTCCTTGTTCTGTCCATTGATGAGAGTGGGGTGTTGAGGTCACCCCCTAGTATTATGTGAGGTGTAATGTGTGCTTTGAGCTTTAATAAAGTTTCTTTTATGAATGTGGGTGCCCTTGTATTTGGAGCATAGATATTCAGAATTGAGAGTTCTTCTTGGTAATTTTTTCTTTGATTATTATGAAGTGTCTGTCCTTATCTTTTTTTTGGTTAAAAGTTGATTTTATCTGATATTAGAATGGCTACTCCAGTTTGTTTCTTGGGACCATTTCCTTGGAAAAAAACTTTTTAGCCCTTTACTCTGTGGTAGTGTTTGTCTTTAACACTGAGGTGTATTTCCTGTATGCAGGAAAATGGGTCCTGTTTATAAATCCAGACTGTTAGTCTATGTCTTTTTATTGGGGAACTGAGTCCATCGATGTTAAAAGATGTTACGGTAAAGTGATTGTTGCTTCCTGTTATTTTCTATGTTATTTTTCTGTTTGTGTGGCTATCTTATTTTGGGTTTGTTCAAAAAAGATTACTTTCTTGCTTTTTCTTTCTTTTTTTATATTTTATACTTTATTTACATTTCAAATGTTTTCCCCTTTCTTTGTCTCCCGTTTGAAAACCCCCTATCCCATCTCACCTCCCCCTGCCTCTATGAGGGTATTCCCCCATCCACCCTCCTACTCCTGTCTTCCCTCACTGGCATTTCCCTATACGAGGAATGTATAACACTCTCAGACTCAAGGGACTCTCTTCCCACTGATGGCCAACAAGAGCCTTCTCTGCTACATAAGTGGCCAGCACCATGGGTCCCTCCATATGCATTCTTTGGTTGGTGGTCCAGTCTCTGGGAGCACTAGGGGGCCTGACCAGTTTACATGGTTGCTTTCCCTCCATGGGCCTGCAAATTCCTTCAGCTCTTTCAGTCTCTTCTCCAACTCCCTCACCTGGGAACCCACACTCAGTCCAACAGTTTCTGTGATTGATTATGGGTGTCCCGAACTTTTGGGCTAATATCTGCTGATCAGGGAGTAAATACCTAATTTACTCTTTTGTGACTGAGTTACCTCACTTGGGATGATTTTCAAGTTCCATCCATTTGCCTGTGAATTTTATGGAGTCATTGTTTTTAATAGCTGAGTAGTATTCCATTGTATAAATATACCACATTTTCTGTATCCATTCCTCTGTTCAGGGACATCTGGATTGTTTGTAGCTTCTGACTATTATAAATATGGCTACTATGAACATAGTTTACCATGTGTCCTTATTACATGTTGGAGCAACTTCAGGGTCTATGCCCAGTAGTGGTATAGGTGGGTCCTCAGCTAGCATTATATTGAATTTTCTGAGGTTCTTCCAAAATGATTTGCAGACTGGTTGTTCCTTCTTCTCCACATACTCACCAGCATCTGCTTCACCTGAGTTTTTGATCTCAGCCATTCTGACTGATGTGAGGTGGAATCTCAGACTCACTTTGATTTGTATTTTGGGGTGACTAAGGATGTTAAACATTTCTTTAGGTGCTTCTCAGCTCTTCGAGTTTCCTGAGTTGAGAATTCTCTGCTTAGCCCTGTTTCCCATTTTTTTGATAGTGTTATTTGGTTCTCTGGAGTCTAATTTCTTTTGTGTATATTGGATATTAGCCCTCTATTGGATGTAGGATTGGTAAAGATCTTTTCCTAGTCTGTTGGTTGCTGTTTTGTCCTATTGACAGTGTCCTTTGCCTTACAGAAGCTTTTCAATTTTATAAGATCCGATTTGTTGATTCTTAATCTTATACCATAAGCCACTGGTGTTCTTTTCAGTAACTTTCCCCTGTGCCCGTGTGTTCGAGAAATTTCCCTACTTTCTCTTCTATTAGATTCAGTATATCTGGTTTTATGTAGAGGTCCTTGATCTACTTGGTCTTGAGCTTTGTACAGGGAGATAGCAATGGATCAATTTGCATTCTTCTACATGTTGACCTCCAGTTGAGCGAGTACACCATTTGTTGAAAATGCTGTCATTTTTCCCTGGATGGTTTTAGCTCTTTTGTCAAAGATCAAGTGACTGTTGGTATGTGAGTTCATTTCTGGGTCTTCAATTCAATTCCATTGATCTACCTGCCTGTCACTGTACCAATACCATGCAGTTTTTATCACTACTGCTCTGTAGTACAGCTTGAAGTCAGGGAGGCTGATTCCCCCAGAAGTCCTTTTATTGTTGAGAACGCTTTTTGCTATCCTGTTTTTTTTGTTATTCCAAATGAATTTGAGAATTGCTCTTTCTAAGTCTATGAAGAATTGAGTTGGAATTTTGATGGGGAGTGCATTGAATCTGTAGATTGATTTCAGCAAGAGGGCCTTATTTACTATGTTAATCCTGCCAATCCATGAACATGGGAAATCTTTCCATCTTCTGAGGTCTTATTTGATTTCTTTCTTCAGAGATTTGAAGTTCTTTTCATACAGATATTTCACTTGTTTGGTTATAGTCAGACCAAAATACTTTATATTGTTTGTGACTATTGTGAAGGGTGTCATTTCCCTAATTTCTTTCTCAGCCTGTTTAATCCTTCACGTATAGGAAGGCTACTGATTTGTTTGAATTACTTTTATATCAGGCCGCTTTGGTGAAGTTGTTTATCAGCTGTAGCAGGTCTCTTGTGGAGTTTTTCAGGCCACTTAAGTATAAGATCATATCATCTGCAAAGAGTGATATTTTGATTTCTTCCTTTCCAATTTGTATCCGTTTGACTTCCTTTTGTTGTCTAATTGCTCTACCTAGATCTTCAAGCACTATATTGAATAGATACAGAGAGAGAGAGGGCAGCCATATCTAGTCCCTGATTTTAGTGGAAATGCTTCAAATATCTGTCAATTTAGTTTGTTTTTGGCTACTGGTTTGCTGTAAATTGCTTTTACTATGTTTAGGTATGGACCTTGAATTCCTGATCTTTCCAAAACTTTTATCCTGAAGTGATGTTGAATTTTATCAAATGCATTTTCAGCATCTAATGAAATAACCATGTGGTTTTTTTCTTTGAGTTTGTTTATGAAGTGGATTACATTGATGTATTTCCATGTCCTGAACCACCCATGAATCCCTGCAACGAAGTCAACTTGATTGTGATGAATGATGGTTTTGATGTGTTCTTAGATTGAGTTTTTGAGAATTTTATTGAGTATTTTTGCATAGATATTTATAAGGGAAAGTGGTCTGAAGTTTTCTTTGTTTGTGGAGACATTGTGAGTTATGGAAACAGTGTTACTGTGGCCTCATAGAATGAATTGGGTAGTGCTCCTTCTGTTTCTATTTTGTGGAATAGTTTGAAGAGTATTGGCATTAGGTCTTCCTTGAAGGTCAAATAGAATTCTGCATTAAACCCATAAGGTCCCGGCCTTTTTTAAGTTGGGAGATTTTTAATGACTGCTTCTATTTCTTTAGGGGTTATGGGACTGTTTAGATGCTTTATCTGATCCTGACATAACTTTTGTATTTGGTATCTGTCTAGAAAATTGTCCATTTCATTCAGATATTCCATTTTTGTTGAGTATACGCTTTTCAAGTAGGATCTGACGAATTTTTAAATTTCCTCAGATTCTGTTGTTATATCTCCCTTTTCCTTTCTGATTTTGTTAATTTGGATACTATCTCTGTGCCCTCTGGTTAGTCTGGCTAAGGGTTTATCTATCTTGTTGAATTTCTCAAAGAACCATCTCCTGGGCTTGTTGATTCTTTGTGTAGTTCTTTTTGTTTCTACTTGGTTGATTTCAGCCCTGAATTTGATTATTTCTTTTCAGCTACTCCTCTTGGGTGTATTAGCTTCTTTTAGTTCTAGAGCTTTCAGGTGTGATGTTAAGCTGCTAGTGCATGCTCTCTTCAGTCTCTTTTTGGAGGCACTCAGAGCTATGAGTTTTCCTCTTAACACTGCTTTTATTGTGTCCCATAAGTTTGGGTAAGTTGTACTTTCATTTTCATTAACTTCTAGGAAGTCTTTAATTTTTTTTTTTTTTATTTCTTCCTTGTCCAAGTTATCACTGAGTAGTGTGTTGTTCAGCTTCCATGTGTATGTGTACTTTTGTTTTTTGTTGCCATTGAAGACCATCCTTAATCTGTAGTGATCTGATAGAAGGCATAGGATTATTTCAATCTACTTATATCTATTGAGGTTTTGTGACCAATTACATGGTCACAATTTTAGAGAAAGTCCCATGATGTTCTGAGAAGAAGGTATATTCTTTTGATTGAGGATGAAATGTTCTATAGATATGTGTTAAATCCATTTGTTCCATAATTTCTGTTAATTTCACTGTGTCTTTGTTTAGTTTGTGTTTCCAAGATCTGTCCATTGATAAGAGTGGTGTGTTGAAGTCTTTCACTATTATTGTGTGAGGTGCAATGTGTGCTTTGAGCTTAGTAAAGTTTTTTTTATGAATGTTGCTGCCCATGCATTTGGAGGATGTTTGTTCAGAATTGAGAGCTCTTCTGGTGAATTTTTCCTTTGATGAGGATGACGTTTCCTTCCTTATCCTTTTTGATGACTTTTGGTTGAAAGTCTATTTTATCTGATATTAGAATGGCTACTCCAGCCTGTTTCTTTGGGCCATTTTCCTGGAAAATTGTTTTCCAGCCCTTTACTCTGAGTTAGTGTTTATTTTTAACACTGAGGTGTATTTCCTGTATGCAGGAAAATGTTGGGTCCTGTTTATAAATCCAGACTGTTAGTCTATGTCTTTTTATTGGGGAACTGAGTCCATTGATGTTAAGAGATATTAAGGAATAGGGAATCCTTCTTCCTGTTATTTTGGATGTTATTTTTATGTTTGTGTTGCTATCTTGCGTTTATTGAAAGATTAATTTCTTACTTTTTCTAGGGTGTAGTTTCGCTCCTTGTGTTGGTGTTTTCGATCTATTATCCTTTGTAGGGTTAGATTTGTGGAAAGATATTGTGTAAATTTGCTTTTTCCTGGAATATTTTGGTTTCACCATCTATGATTATTGAGAGTTTTGCTGGGTATATCAGTCTGGGTTGGCACTTGTGTTCTCTTAGTGTCTGTATGAGATCTGTCCAAGATCTTCTTACTTTCATTGTCTCTGGGGAGAAGTCTGTTGTAATTCTGATAGGTCTGCCTTTATATGTTATTGACCTTTTTCCTTTACGGCTTTTAATATTTTTTCTTTGTTTCGTGCATTTGGTGTTTTGACTAGTATGTAATGGGAGAAATTTCTCTTTTGGTCCAATCTCTTTAGAGTTCTGTAGGCTTCTTGAATATTTATGTTGATCTCTTTCTTTAGGTTAGAGACATTTTCTTCTATAATTTTGTTGAAGATATTTACTGGCCCTTTAAGTTGGCAATCTTCACTCTCTTCTCTAGCTATTATCCTTAGGTTTCATCTTTTCATTGTGTCCTGGATTTCCTGGATATTTTGGGTTAGGAGCTTTTTGCATTTTGCATTTTCTTTGACTATTGTGTCAATGTTTTCTGTGGTATCTTCTGCACTTTAGATTCTCTCTTCTATCTCTTGTATTCTGTTGGTGATGCTTACATCTAAGATTCCTGATCTCTTTCCTAGGGTTTCTATCTCCAGGGTTGACTCTCCTTGTTATTACTTTCTGGTTTCTATTTCCTTTCTTAGATCCTGGATGGTTTTGTTAATTTCTATAACCTGTTTGATTTTGTTTTCCTGTAATTCTTTAAGGGATCTTTGTGTTTCCTCTTTAAGAGCTTCTAGCTGTTTATCTGTGTTCTTTTGTACTTCTGTAAGGGAGTTGTTTCCTTCTTAATCTCTTCTATCATCATCATGAGATGTGATTTTAAATCTGTGTCTTGATTTTCTGGTGTGTTTGGGTATCCAGGCCTAATTTTGGTGAGAGAACTGACATCTGATGATGTCAAGTGTCCTTTGTTTCTCTTTCTGTTTCTTATGTTCTTTCCCTTCCTTCTTCCCATCTGGTTATCTCTGGTTTTAGCTGTTCTTTCTGTCTCTGACTATGGCTTGTCCCTCCTGCAAACTTGTGTATCAGTACTCTGGGAAGACCAGATTTCTCTGAGAGGAATTTGGGTTTTTAGAGCTGTGGCACAGAGTCAGCTCTGAGGAGCAGATAGAAACCTGAAGTATCCTGACCCCAGCTGTTTCTTAGTTCCTGAGTCCTGATGGCTCTGTGCAGGTCCCTCTTGGACCAGGAATTTGAGCAGAAATGTTGGTCTTACCTAGTTTCACAGGTATGTCAGTACTCTTGGGAGACAAGCGCTCTCCTGGCTCTATTTGGTTATGGATAGCTGTAGCACAGGATTAGCTCAGGGTTCAGACAAAAACTGGAAATGGGAAGGATCCTGTTGCAGGCTGCTCCTCGGTTCCTGTGTCCTGAGAACTCTGGGCAAGTCCTTCTGAGAAGAATTGGTGATCTTAGTTATGTTCAGCACTCCTTGGAGACCAGGCCTCTCCTGGAGATATTTGGGTATGGAGTGCTATAGCACAGAATCAGCTTAGGGAGCAGACAGAAATCTGAAGGATCCTGTCCCAGACTGCTACTCAGTTCCTGTGTCCTGAGGGTTCTGGGTCTCTTTCTCTGAGAAGTGGTGGTCACAAGCATGTCAGAACTCCTGGGAGACCAGTTATCTCCCAGAGGTATTTGGGTATGGTGAGCTGTAGCATAGGATACTCTCAACAATTTTGTAGTCATGCTCTTTCCAAGTTCCCAACCATCCAACCAATCCATTGGCAATGAATCAGTGAACAACCATACATCTTCCTATTTCTCTTTCTAAACAAAATATATGGCCATTTGTAGTGCTTGGAAGTTCTACCTATCATGAAGATTTCACTTTTCAAATGTTTTACCTGGTTATTCCAGCAAGGCATTGAAATGCTGCAGCTGTTCATTTCTGGTTGGTGTATGCATAATGTGCAGTAACATCAATTAACCAGGCCCTAGTATTCTCTTCCTCAGTCAACAGATCATAGGGCTCATTCTTTGAGGCTCTAGATGTATACTTGTGGCAGACAATATTGCAACAGATAAGAAACCATAGGCATTTGTGCATTCTTCATGCAGCTTCATTGTGCTTTCTGGACCTGCTCTTACCCAGTCATGTATATACCACTTTCATTTAACACTACATTGCTGCTATGGACATCCTATTTTATGAGTTTGTGGGTAACATAACATATAGTTTATTCAAAGCTCTTTCCTGTGATTCACCCATAAGGGCCTGCTAAAGGCTCCAAACAGCAGCTCTATCTGTCACTGACACCTCAAGTACCATTGGATCTGCTGGATCATATTGTCCAAATAGTACAGCAGCCTGCACAGAATCCTAAACATATTGAATCCCTTTTCTGTTCTAATCTATACACAAAGATAATAGATTTCCAAATCACTCTGGCCCTACTTAGTATGTGGGTGAGAGTATGTAAAACAAGGAATGTGCAGTTTCCAGTATCTGTTTTATGCACTGAAAGATAAGAGACTTAAATGGAGATGTGGTGAAAATCACATAACCCTTCATGTTTCAAGTCCTTGCTAATGGAACTAGTTTCCACAATTTCTTCAGGGATGCCATACTGTTTTTGAGTCACACTTTCCTTGGCAGAGGCAAATTTGTTTAACATTTCCAACCATAATAGCCCTTACAGGACAGGGCAGGGATTCAATGTGACAATTCTGCCAGCTTCTAAGTATATCTATCCTGATTATATATCTTAGAACTGAGTGCAGAAACACATTGATCTACTATGCATTGAGTTTCAGCCAAATCTCCATTAATCACCTGACCTTTGTAAGTGTCGTCTTTAACTGGAGGGTCAAAATGATTCTTGGCATCACCTAGATACAGTATAAGTTTATAACTAGTATCCAATAGACTACACCCCAAAAAGTCTGATTGTTTCCTCTTCCCTATTGTACAGTTACCCTTGTAAAAGACCATAGGTCTCTCAGGCGAAAATTCTGATCGATAGATATACTTTGAAGTTGAGAGAATTCTCACATTGGTTCCCTGATCTGTACAGTGAAAGGCTATTTTGATTAGAAAGGTTAAAAAGAGGTAACTCTGCCAAAGGAAAATGTGATTCGTAAGAACTGGGAAAATTCTAACAGTAAAACTTTTATGTATTTCATCAAGGCTGTTCTTCTGGGGGCTGATTCCATTCATTTTTGGAATTTTCAGTCTGATAACTGGCTCTTCAAATGGTCATCTGTCTACTACCCCAAGAAATGTCTAAACTGATTTCAGGAGGGTATCAAGGAATACAGACCCATTCTTAATTTGTAGTTTCCTACACTGATCTGAGTGTGGACCAGTTAATGGCAGGCTGTTAAGATGTAGATTCAACTACTGTAAAAATTTAAATTATAATATAGTCTACAGCATAATATTTTACATATAGATAAGTATTATATATTATTTCTTGTTAATGCATGTTTATTACTGTAAGATCAAACAGGAAACTGGAAGGCGAGAAGGGTAAGTGCAATGACTCTGGGGAATATTGGGAAGTCCTGAGATACTTGTCCATGAGGACTCTTCTCTCTCAGTCTGAGGATCACTGACTAAGCTCCTAGTTAGATAATGACACTTGTCTCTTATATGCCTCTTGAAGTGCAGGTGTGATCAACTATAACAGAAAAATATTCTTCTTCCATCTTTTAAAGTTGTTGTATAAACTTTTCTTTTATTAACTTTAGGATGGCAATTTTGACAAAATAAGATAACCACTGATTCTTCTAGAAAATTTAGGAGTCCTCTCTGTAACATAGAACCAAGAAAAAGGAGAAATTAAAAACATAAACATTTAGAGTAAATACACAATAAAGAATAAGAATGGAAGATGATAGTTGACATCAATGGAAGAATGAAAATAGAGGAATAGTTGTTTCTGCATGCAACAGTGAAGGTTAAACAGAATATTACAAGGTTCAGAGATCTTCCATTTCTGAACCTTTCTAGCCTTTTATTTTAGAAACATTTCCAAGCATTCTCCAGTGTAGATTTCTCTACCCTTGTCTTCTAATGCAGGTTTCTCTATATTGTTTCTTGTGTTTTTTTTTTATATTTAATTTTTGGCATATTGTTGACTGAGTGTACGTGTACTGCCAGCATTTATATTAGTATAAAATATGTACATTTTCATTAATATTATTGGACTATTTATTAATATTATTTATTTATTTTACACAGACTTTATCCCTCCCTCAATCCACCCTTTGAATAACCCACATCCCATACCTCCTCCCTACCCTTCTGTCTCCATGAAGGTGTCCCCACCCCCACCTTCCACCCCACCTGACCTCTAAATTCCCTGGGGCCTTCAGTCTTGAGGGTTAGGTGCATCATCTCTGATTGAACACAGACTTGGCAGTCCTCTACTATATATGTGTTGGGGGCCTCATATCAGCTGGTGTATGCTGCCAGTTTGGTGGTACAATCTTTGAGAGATCTCAGAGGTCAAGATTAATTGAGACTGCTGGTCCTCTTACAGGGTCACCCTCCTCCTCAGCTTCTTTCAGCCTTTATCTAATTCAACCACAGGGGTCAGTTGCTTCTTGACACTGGTTAGGTACAAATATCTATATCAGAGATACTTCCTTCTTTCATTCTTTCCTTCCTTCCTTCCTTCCTTCCTTCCTTCCTTCCTTCCTTCTACTTTTCTTCTATTCTTTGTGTCCCTTCCTTTCTCTTTCTTTCTTTCCATTCTTTTACCAGATAGGGTTTCTCTGTATAGCCCTGGCTGTCTGGGAACTTGCTCTGTAGACCAGCCTGGCTTGGAACTCATAGAGACCTCTCTGCCTGTCTCCTGAGTGCTGAGAGTAATGTCAGGAGCCACCACCACAGGACCCATCTAGAGATCTTAAAGAAATCGTGCATGCGAGTAATTGTACATGTGGCTCATAAAGATGATAGATGTTCGGCCAGAAAAAAATTTGTAAACAATTTCAAATAATGTTAAATTGAATATCTTTTAGTTATATTTAATCTCTTGATGCTATGTATATTGATGTAAAAGAAATGTAAATGTCAGAGATAAAAGCAGGTAGATTCACTTATATGTATGATTTATTTTATATTTTAAATAAGTTGGTTATAATCAATATGACATTGACATTAAAACTTGATCTTAAAACCAATTATTGCACATGGCTATTTGCAAAAGTCTCTGAATATAGAGGGAAGAGCTTTTTATTGTGGCCAATATTATAATATTTAATGCTCAAAGCAGGTCTTGTGGTATACGACTATAATCCTGAGACTTTGTCAATTGAGACCTGAGCATCAGGAATTCCAGATCTTGAAAGTAGAGGCAAGGAGTTCAGGAATTACAGGACAACTTAGGATAAAACAGCTAGTTTGAGGTGAGCCTGGTCTCTGTGAAACTATAAAGAATTCTTTTAAGTTTAAGATAATTTGTCTTCATATCCCAGAGTATCTATGGTAATATTCTCTGAGGATAAGGTGCTCAATTATTGCCACCGTCAGTTCTTAGAACTGTTCCATCACTGTGTGCTGGTTTGGACTAATAGTATCATTTATGAAAAATATAAGATTTATAATTTTACTAAGCTAGAGACACAGTACTATGTGTCCTTAATTTTGTATATTTTATTTATTATTCCTGAAATTGTCAGTTGTTGTTTATTGTACAGAAAAATGGGGATCCCAGAAGGCAAACCTATGAGAGACCCTATAATTTGTATTTAGGATTGGATTTGAAAAGAACATCTTCAAGTTGGTTTCTCTCAATATTTTTACTATCAAAGATAAATTTCCATCGATTTATTCATTGATTGGTACAAAGGAAATTTAAGAGGTGTCTCTATGAGAAACTGTTCTACAAACTGAGCATAGAATGTTAAATAATAATAGAATGGTCTAATTTTCAGATCTTCTACTCCAAATCCCTTAATCAGACAGATCATAAATTGCCCTAAATCTATGACTTCCATTTATTTCTGTGTTTTCACATAATATACAAGAGTCTATAAATTGAAAGTTTATTTTTTACACATGTAAAATTAGGTGATATATACCCAGAGATTTTTTTCACATAGTTATGTCATACTTTCTGCCTTCAATACATAAGTTAGTTCCAGTTTAATGATGGAACATGTTTCTCAAATCAGTGAAAGTGTATAAAAATCTAGTTACAGTAGATTTTTTAGGTGGAATGAAGTCCTATTCTTCATAACTTCTTGATGTGATCTTATTTAGAAACAGTACTGTGACACATCCTGTTACTAATAGGGGTGAGTTACTAAACCATTAAGACTTGTGTCCATATGAAACAAAAAAAAGTACATCAATGTACAATAAGGAAAGTTGTATGAAGAGTCACAGAATAACATGGAACAGTGGAGACACACTGAAGTGCTGCATCTAAAAATGAAGGAATCTATTTACCTCAAATAAAAGAAACTAGAAGAGCCAAGAAGGACTCTGTCCTGCAGATGAGAAATTATGAGGTCTGTTTTTAAATGGGCTAGACTTGTCCATCAGATCTCTAAAACAATAAAAC
The DNA here is from genome assembly GCA_019843965.1 of Rhynchomys soricoides. Lineage (NCBI taxonomy): Eukaryota > Metazoa > Chordata > Mammalia > Rodentia > Muridae > Rhynchomys > Rhynchomys soricoides. The sequence continues at coordinate 16,593,647 of JADRCH010000067.1, read as the reverse complement.
TAGCTTATAATATTCAGATACTTAGCAATTTATTAGACAGTCTTCAAAATAGAATACAGTTTTCTATATTTCCTTTATTATCTCCTCTCTAATTCTCTTTTCTTCTTCCCCTACTTACTCTTTTCTAAAATTATTGACTAATATAGATTCTGGTAGTATATTTTTAAAAATCATTTAATTTATTATGCTTTCTAACTTTCTTTGATTTCTGAAATGTGTTATCTTCTCAGCTACTAATGTAGAGTAACTACTGAGCTATATAATAATGAGCCTCTCTCACAATGTCTATAATGTTCAAAATACACCTTCTCACTCGCTGCCATTACAAAATGTATGACCTGACAAAAAATTCTTGAAGCAATTGCTGCTATTGGAAGATAGAAAAGCATCAGCTTCATCTATCTTCTGACATCTTTCTGTCTTTGAGGCCATGTAATCTCCTTTCTTAAGAGAGTTATTATAGCACACAGCAAATGATTAGTCAGTTACAGAACAAGGGAATATGTGGATGCCTACCAGGGCCAGGTATATAGGACATTATGGGAGAGCTGTCAGTGTCATAGAAACTCATGTTTTATTTTTTGTGAAAGTTACCAGACTATTTCAGAAAGAGATTTTCCACTGAATATAATCATACTTCCCTGCTAGCTATGCAAACAATCTGGTGTTGAACATTTTTCATGAAATTTTTTTCTACAGAAAATATTATTTCAACATCTAATGCTATACAACTGGAAAATGAGATTGTCATATAGACTAGTTTATTGTATAAACAGTTCAAATGATTGCTTGGTTCCTTTGACCTTTTACTTAAGAACCATAAGGAATAAGAACAGAATAGAAGATACTAGTGTTATCTCACATTTCAAAGCAGTCACACATGTGCATGTGTGTGCATATATGCCACACAAACACATAAAAATGTGTGTGTGTGTGTGTGTGTGTGTGTGTGTGTTTTGGCTGCAGAGGGATAGAACCTATGATGGTGGAGCAAAGACATGTAAACAGATGGTTTAGAAGCAACCAGAGATTATATCATCCATAAGCTGGAGACAGAGAAAACACTGGAAATGGCTTGAGTCTTTTTAAACCTTAAATTCAACAAAAGGCCAAAAATTTAAGACTAAGAAAGTTCAAATTGGTGATCTAATGCCTTTACTGGGGTCACTTTTAAAAGTATAGATAGGAGTTATTGATAAAATCAAGGACTATTCAAAGGCACCTCTATCACCAAAGCGTCTTGCCTCTGCATGGGTGATCTTTAACTCATCTGCAACCCTAAGCATCTCTGCTTGATTTACAGGCAATTAGACAGGTCAGCAGCAGGTTCCCTTCTCTCCACATCCCTTTACTATATCATCAAATTTGTGGAGGGGCTTTTTAAATTTGTTACTTTTAGATTTTCTCAGACTTGTGAGATGCTTTTACTTACTAAGTTTAGTGAGATCCTTCCTCCATCTAGAAAAGAATGTTTCAATTGGAGAAAGTACTACACAGCTGCAAAGGGACAATGAAGTAATTTACAGGAGCCCCAGTCATGGCTAAGACAAGCACAGATATGTAATCTTGAACAAATTAATTCAACTTTCTCAGCTATGATGTTCATACTTATAACTGAGTGCCCATAAGAGAAGGCTACTTAAAGAAAGAATGACAGGCTAATAAATGCGATTGAAGCCTTCATACAGTTCTAGATGCACTGTTACTCTTGGCGATAGATTTTAATTCTATAAAGAAATTGAAACAAAATTGGGCTAAAAGTAGTACATCACTGTAATGAAGAAGGGTAGAAAATTAACAACCTGGAAGCTACTCAACTTTAGCTATACTTAGCGACCTCACTTTCCGCTTAATGCTCTCCATGTAGACTAGCTGCTATCAGCAACAAAATGGAGGGGAGTAAAGTGCAGGACACATAAAATTATGGCTTCAAAAAGGAAATGGCCTCTATAGAACCTGTTCTCATCCTATTTGAAATATCAGAGCCTGGTCCAAAGCGAATTGTATTTGTCTCATAAGATAATTTTCTTCAAGAAGTGGCTAATTTTCTGTGGCTAGTCACAATAAACTGACCATTTAGAGTTACATCAGACTCAGTTTACTGAATTATATAGTGCTTTATGTGTTTACATGTGGACTTGAAGTTTTATCATACAAGTCCTTCACTTGCTTGGTTAGTGTTACCCCTAGATATTTTATATTATTTGAGGTTATTGTAAAAGGTGTTGTTTCCTTGATTTTTTTTCCTCAGTCTGTTTGTCATTTTTATATAGGAAGGCTATTGATTTTTTTCAGTTGACTTTATTTCTAGTTACTGTGCTGAAAGGGTATATTAGATATAGCTGTTTCCTGGTTGAATTAATTGGGTGACTTATGTGTAATATCATACCATATTCAAATCAAGACTCTTGATTTCTTTGTTTCAAATTTGCATAAAATTGATTTCTTTTAGTTGTCTCATTGCTATAGCTAAGAATTCAAGTACTATATTGAATATAGTACTAAATTGAATAGAGAGAGTGGACAACTTTGTCTTGTTTCTGATTTTAGTAAAAAACATTGTTTTCTTTCCTTTTAATTTGACTTTGGCTATAGGCTTGCTGGAAACTACCTTTATTGTGCTTAGTTATGTCCTTTGTATCTCTAATTTTTCAATGACTTTAATCATGAAGGGGTGTTGTATTTTGTCAAAGGTCTCTAATGAGATGAACATTTGATTTTTTTGCTTTCAGTTTATTTATATGGTGGATTGGTTTTAATAATTTTCAGATATTGAACCATCCCTGTATCTCTAGAATAAAGCCACATTGATCATAATAGATGTTCTTCTTGATGTGTGTGTGTGGATTTGGTTTGAAAATTTTTTTGATAATTATTGCATCTGTTTTCATAAGGGAAAATAGATCTGTAATTCTCTTTCTTTGCTGTACTTCTATATAGTTTGGGTATCAGGGTAATTGTGGCCCCATAAAACCAATTGAGCAATATTTTTTTGTTCAGTTTTGTGGAAGAATTTGAGGAATATTTACATTAACTCTCCTTTGAATCTGTGTCTCTGTCTCTCTGTCTCTCTCTCTATCTCTCTCTCTCTCTCTGGCACATGGTACTATAAACTTACCATTTAATCCAGTTTCCTCATGTAATGTCAGTTTAGGTATGCTGTGTAATCATTTTCACTGAGTTATAATCCTCCCTCTCTGATATCTCAAAAGAAATTCAATTAAAGAGCCACTAAGTGTAGTAAGTTCATATTTATTTAAATGACCACATAAATACTTCATTTTATACCCTCAACTTTTTTCCTGTTCTATATTTATTTGTATATTTTGTTTGTTTACTTTGGTTTCAGGGATTCTTCCATTCTAACTAATAAATTTTTAAGACAGTTATGAGTCATTATCATGTATGGTTCTTTATATTAGTCAGTTTTCAAATATTTAATGTGCCTGTTTTCAAGATGTAGAACATAGCAAAAACTAATGAGAATTGTTATGTGCTATAATCTGAGTATTAATGACCATCTGGGAGAGCTGATAGCCCAAGGAAATATTCTATGGTGACTTCTTGGTTTCTATTATAGCTCATTTGTTTTATTTTAATTAGGTAAGAACAAAAAAAATATTTCCTCCCTTACTATCCCTGTCTAAAAAAATGATGATGCCCTAGGCATTAGCTATAGCTAATTTTAATAAATTGGCAATAAAAATAGGGTTCAGTTTCTTAGAACTAAATAACCCATGAGTAGTAAAGATCCTTACAGTATCATGAGAATAAATTGTGTCTAACCTTTACACACACACACACACACACACACACACACACACTGATATGTAATATTTATAAGACAGAAGTAAATATATTTTTGCTTGACATTTTTGCTAAAATAAGGTAATTCTTTGCACAGTGTTATGTAAGTGGTTTTTGACTATTGTATTAATGACTTTCTGATAATAAGCTATTCTTTATTATAAATTGATAAGTGGATTGAATGATTTTCAGCACAATGTTACCATTTACTTGGTTAATTTAAAATAGATGAATACTGAAAATTCTCATATGAAAAATTATTATTTGTTATGTAGTATAATTGAAGATGATACATTTCAATGTACAAAATACAAAGACTTTTTCCTTACAAAAGTCAAATATACATTATAAATAAATTATTTACTAATATGAATAGAAAATACTTTGTGTTACTTCTAGAAACAAATGCAGTTCACTAAAATATTAAAAATGCAAAGAATACACAAAGAAAAGCAGAAAAGAGAATGTTAGTACAAAAAATATGGGAAAAGTACAGAAGTACAAAATCAGGACACTGCATTTTGGAGAGCATAACAGAATTTTATTGTTCAAAATATATAGAGGATAAGAACAAAATATAAAATATTCCTTCACAGAAATCTTTCTACTTATGTTTTGAGAAATTATAAATATGTGGTTTAAACATTTCCACACAGTTTCTTAAATGAATAATTTATGGGTACTACCTTGTGAATCTTTTCTTCCTTCCAATGCTGAGTATAATTATTTCTGTTTTGCACTTGGAGAAATGCATCTGTAGTCTGTTCTGATATAGAGCTCTGTTGCTATTCAATAAACATGAACTGAGGGTGAGGATGAGATAAGCTGCTTCCAGCCACCACGCATGGACAGAACTGTAAATTTAACTGGCAAATTATAAAAGAAGATTTGCAAGGTTCTGTGTGGTTTTGTCCATGTGAAATGATGTGACAATAGTGAGTTATGTATCTCCTACCCTGCCCCCAATGCTCTATGCTAAATGTTCTGAGGCTAGAAATGTGGGAAGATTTGATAGCGTTTTTAAAAATAAAATACAGAGAAACATGTTTAAAATTAATATTACAATGAAAATGAGTAACTTTTTTTGATCTATGTATTAATCTGTAATTAGTAATTGTTTAATTATAACAGTGCATTTTTGAGAAATTTTACATGCATTTTATTTTATTTGCCTTGTACAAAATAATTAAAATATCCAGCTAGTATTAATTTTATGCAAACGAGATATTCATATTGAGTGAATATTCCTTTTGAGAAGCACCAAAAGTCACTTACCTTGTCTGAAAGCTTTTTACTTCTTCTAAAGAGAAAGAAAATATACTAAAAACATACAGAGTACTTGGTACCTAATACTTCAAACATAGTAAAGTATAAAGTGGGGTTATCATTTTAGGGAGAAAATTGTTATGTTCAATGTTGTTAGTAGACCTATAGTTTTTAAAATTATGAAAATTCTCTAAAAATACATATATCAAAAATAGACAAACAAACCAAAACTATAATATGAAATTCGGTCATAAGATAATTTAAGGCCATCTTTACAAATAGATATGGAGTAAGTTTCTAGGTTTAATGGTTAAATTAGATAAAACAATTAAATGTTTATCAGTTTTTTGTAGAAAAAATGATTAAAACACTATTAATAAAAACATTGAATGAGCTTGTATTTTAGCTTTAAGTGAATGAGAGGTGCACATCAAAAATGAGGAGTGAAAAGGGATCGTTATCTAATATACCTTTTCCATGTGACTTAATATTTTAATAGTAAATATTTTCATAAAAAATAAGTAAAAACTAGTATGGTACGCAGGAGAAAGAGTTTTTGTATTATAAATAAATTATTGAAGGGCTATTGAAGGCTCCATTAAGAAGAATCTAGACACCTGTATGCTCACTATAAGCTGTTGTGCAATGAAAGAGGAACACAGCCAATGTACTGAAGCAAGAAATTTGGTTCTTAGTAGTCACAGACTGTATGTATATCAGTGGTTCTTAACCTGTGGTTCACAGCCCATTTGGAGGTTAATTGACCCTTTCATGGGAAGTGCCTATCAGATAACCTGCATATCAGAAATTCACATTACAATTCATAACAGTAGCAAAATTACAGTTATGAAGTAGTAACAAAATTAGTTTTGACATGAGAAACTGTGTTAAAGGATCACAGCACTAGGAAGATTGAGAGACCCACTGTTGTAAATTTTCAAACCATGTATTAAAATTGTATTTCAAAATTTTAAAAATATGAAGATTTTGTCATTTATATGTCAGCTAGCTTTCTTAATGTTCAATGTATGACTTTCTCTATATATAATTTTGTGTAACATAAGATTACATATAATATGTGTCACATACACACACACACACACACACACACACACACACAAATATCTCCGAATGTAAAACCATATATATAAATAGACAAAAAATAAATGTGGGAAAGACAAATCCTCTACAGTAAACATAAAGAAAACAATAGTGTCTTTGCATAGAAATACTATGTTTTAGAACAAAAAGAATGGATATGATACAATTAGTACTTGGTTTTGCATTAGATCTTGTTCTACAACATACAGAATTATTAGAATATTGGTAAAATTTAAATTTTAGCTCTGAAAATGTGAGTAATAAAACCTGGTTTTGTTACTTGACCATGTGTGATAGGTAATATTAATTGTCAAGGTGACAAGCCTGAGAATCACAGAGGAAAGAATTTTCTGAACATGCCCATCACGGATTATCTAAATTAGGTTAACATCTGGGCATGACTGTGGAGCACTTTAATGTCAACAATACCATTTCATGAAGTAAGTGAACAGGAGAAAAGTTAAGGTGAATATTGCATATCAACTTTCATCTCTGTATACTTCCTGTTTACAGATGCAGCTGGCTCAGAATCCTGCCCTCGTGATCTGATAAACTTCACTTATAACCTGGTGTCATGTCACTTATTCAATGAGAGTAAGTTTAAAACCACACCAGATACTCACTCATGTCAAGAAAGCAGGTCATGGATTGGATAGGAAATCTTATTCCTAGATAGGGTTTAGTCAGTAAAATCCAGTTGATTATATATACATAATCAGACAATGTTTATCTCCTGTTTGAGAAGTCATGGGGTAATGGTCGCATAGACTTAAGTAGTTGAAATGTACTCAAATGGCAGTGCAAACACCTACCTGTATGTGACTAATGGCTTCTATCCAAGATTTCTTAGGTTAAGCAACCTCTCTGTCTGCAACATTAATTATTTTCTCTAAGGCCATCTCTGCTTAACCAAAATTCATACAATATAAGAAGATATACTTAAACTTGAACAAGATTTAGCATTTAAAAACAGTGTCTTGACCCACTATTTACTGAAAATATAGTTTATAGGATTATACTTGTACATTTTCTTGTAATTTCTTGTTAAGGGAAAAGGAAATAAAACCTTTGTATGTTGTTGAGGGAAATATTAAAAAAAGGGGAGTCAGCTTGTTCCTGCACTGAGCCCAGCACTGGTGGGCCACCTCAGTCCTGACACTGGCCCCACTGGGTTATTCTCTTTAGTTTGCCCCCGTAGGACTAGTTAGAGCTCTAGTATGCTTGTTCCTGGAGCTGCTAGTTCTTTCTCAGCCATAAACCTCTGTATTCTGCAGTTCCACATTCCAGTAACTAAATAGAATCACCAACCCCACAGTTAGATACTACAGTACCCAGTAACCGAGTAAAATCAAAACTTTAAGGCTTATAGTTAACTAGTTAGATTTATGTATCAATAAATTCTCATTACACAAGATGCCCACATAATAATATCAAGGCCAATTAATAATGGTGCAAACTGCCCACCTAGATTAGACAAATTATCCCAATATTTTAACCTTTATGATATCATAACTACCTGTGGCTGGTTAAAGCCATGCTGGTTCACATTCGCCTCCATCTTGACCTTCCTCCTTCTCCCCATATGCTCTCTGTCTCTGCAACTCTTATCTCCACTTCCTTTTACCCTTTCCAAGCACAGGCTTCTTGCTGTACTTTTAATGTGATTGGACAGGGAGAATCCTATCACAGTACATGTCAAGGTTGCAAGTCTTCTGAAGATTAAGAGAAAGCCTTCAGGCAAGGGTGGAGAAAAGATTCTCCCCTATCAATACTGTTAAAAAAGAACAAAAAACAAACAAACAAACAAAAACAGCAAGCGCTCTCTAAAATTATGAGAATGCTCATAATTAATGTGGCACAAGACTTTATATATGGCTTGGCCTAATGAGTATTTCAAATCATGTGCTTAAGCCCACTCTTCTAGACACTTTGCCCAGTGCTCTAGGCCACAATTTCACCTGCATCACTGGATGTCCAAGAGTTGTCCATAACATTGATGCCTGAAGGTAATTATGTTTTCTTCCACGTTTCCCTTAGAGACTAAGGATGGTATAGCTGGATACAATATATTTATTTTTATGTATTCTCTTAAGTTAATGAAATGACATTCTTTATATTTTTAATATGAAATCTGTCTTGTCAGATATTAGGCTAGTAATACCTGCTTCCTTCCTGACTCTGTTAGATCTGTATACTTTGGTACATGCTTTGACTTTAAGCCAGTGCCTATGTATAAATTTAAGATGAGTTTCTTGTAGACAACAGATAAACATATTTTATTTAAACCAAATTAGCCTATCTATATCTTTTCATTGGTGAATTGTGCCTGTTAATTTTTAAAATTGTTATTGAAAAATGTGTAACAATAACAGAAATTTTCTTGTTTATTTTTGGTGTTGTTTGTATTTTCAATGGTAACTTATTCTTTAGTAATTGTAGTGTTGTATTTGTTTCTACTATCTCTTGGCTATGCTTTTTTATGTGATCAGTCCAAAATATTATTTCATGAATTTTCTTTGTTGTGTATAAATAGGTTGTTTATATCATGGAAACATTTTGTTTGTCCTTCAACTATAGTAGATAGTTTTTTTGGGCACATTAGAATAGGTGGCTGTTGTTGTCTTTTAGGACTCAGAATTTATTGCTCCAAGTTTGTGACTTTCAAAGTTACATGGAAAAATCAGCTATCAGTTTTATGAGTTTTATTTATTTTTTGATATGTCTTTCCTCATTGTAATTTCAATAATTTTTCTCTGTTCTTTAAGAATTTTGAGAATAATATACCACTGGTTGGAGTTCTTTTCTGGTTTTCCTTATTAGGTGTTCTGTTATCTTTATGGTTATGTCTTTCTTTAGCTTAGAGACATTTTTGCTATGTTCTTATTGAAATTCTGGTCTATGCCTTTGACCTGAAATTGTTTTTTGCTTATCTATACCTATGATTTGAAGGTTTGTCCTGCACCATGGATCCAGAATTTTCTATATGTCCCATATCTGTGTTTTTCAAATTTTTAAATTCTCCTTATTTTGTTGCGAACTTACCATTCAATGTTTCACAACATGTGAGCCACGATCCCCACAGCAGTTACATACCAGATATCCTGCACATCAGATAATTTATACTGTGACTCATAACAGTAGCAAAATTACTGTTATAAAGTAGAAACAAAATAACTTATCTGGCACTTACATGGTTTTGGTTTATTTGTTTATTTTTTTTTCCTTTTAGTTTATCCAGTTGTTTCTTCACTTTTTAAAAAATAACTTTTTGAATTTTCTGATGACGTTTATGATTGTTTTTTAAGTTTTATGTCCAGGGTTCATATACATAATTGTCACTGGAAGACATTTCTTTGGGACTAGGGTTGGACAATACTGTTTTGATTGTTTATATTGTTTGTACTATCTGATCAATTGCACTTATGTTTTAAGTATGTCTATGATATGAACAGAACAAGTTGGGTATAATGGAAGATATATGAATGATGATCTAACTAGAGGTTGGATGTGTCTTTTTTGAATGAATTCAGGTAAACATAGGGGACTGTAAAGGTATGCAGGATATATGTTTTGTTAGTAGCCTGAAATTTGGGGTAAATCTGGTGATTGAAATGAGTGTAAGGGATTGGGGAAATAATCAGGCTAGATTGGTTAGACCATGGAGAAAAGATATGTAGGAATTGGCCACTTGGAGAGGTCAGATACGTTGAGGAGGAACCTAAAGGTTGGAAGTAGGCTGGGTAGGTTCTAATATAAGACTTGAATTTGGTAATGGCACAGTCAGGGGTGGCCAGACCAGGTAGAGGTGCTAGATGTTGGGTCCTGCATACCTTTACAGGATCACAGAGATATTAATCTCCAAAGAAGGGAGAAAGAAATAAGAATTGATATAAATGTTACAAGGGTTCATTGATAAATAAAAAAATCCAGCCTTTGTATCTCAATACTTGGGAGACAAAGACAAGAACAAATAAGTTCACTGTGTGTTGGAGGCCAGCCTAATCTACAGAACACATTCAAGTCAGGTTTCTACAAAGAGAAACCTGATGTCATTAAATGGTCATAATTGTTTTGAATTGTTTTAATTATGAAAATGAAGGTGGTTGTAAGTTCACTGGGTTGATAGTATTATAAATACTCTATGACATAGTTCAAAATAGAATAGACCTAAATAGAAAAGGGGCTTCTAGATTGAATTAATTTATACTTTTGATGAATACAGGTTGCTGGACCCAAGGCAGGCTATTCTGGAAAAAAGGCTCTGTGTTCATGTTAACAGGAAAGAAAAGGCTTTGGAATCCTTGCAAAGTAATAAGGATTAGATTTGATAGAGGAAGACCACCTGAAGATCTTGGCTGCAAGAAAAATCAAGAACTCTGAAAAGGACAAGAAACATGATTTGCTGTTCCCTATACATTCGAACAGCCATAAACTGGCTGAGACATTAAAAAAAAAAAATCTTTAGCCAGTGCTTCAGCTAAGCATAGCCAATGGATCTTCTTGACTTATATGTCCTCAAAATCCATCATGACATCCTTTCATATGGCAAGAATGGAGATTTATATCACAGTTTTGTTACATGTTCAAACTAGCTTATAAAAAAAGATAGTTGTCTTTCACAAGCTCAAACAAGAAGCAAAAATTCATCTTTAACTGATCTATGCACATTGCACATTCCATATATTATATTAATATAAAAATATATATTACCTCTAAAAGCTTTAGGTTCATAGTAAAAAAATAAATAAATAAAAATTACAACCCTGACAAGATTCACCCTTGAGGATGTGAGTTGCTGAGAACTGCTGTTACAGTTCCCTGATTGATCCTGGCCCACAATGATTCTATTTCCAGAGATTGTTTCTAGAACAGCTTCAGAAAGGACTTTTCATCTTAGATGAGCTCGGATCATCCAACTTTTCAGTCTATTCCAGTCAGAACTTTAATTAAGCTCTAAACTTCTTCACTACTTAAAACATGGACAATAAATGCCACAGTTAGCTTTCTCTTAACATAACCATTTTTCCAATTTTCTTTTGGGCCCCCAAACTGGAATTCTTCACCCTAATTCATCAGGAAGCAATTACAAAGAAGCCACCATCCCAGTCCTTTAATGTGGTAGTTGGTCTTGGTAATTTTATAAATTATAAATTTATTGTCATTTTAAGAGATGATTTAAAAATAATTATGACTTAGACAGGGAGGAAATTAAACAGTGAGATTGTTTTCAGGGATTATTATCATTCTTTTCATTTTCTCTATTCTTTTTTTCTTAATAAAGGGTAGGTCATTGTAAAGAAAAAGGGGTTATAAAAATATTATTTGAAATTAGAAAAATAGGGGTAAATTATTGAATCTTCTCTTAAGCCAAAATATATTTTATAGCCATAATTGTACATTGAAAGAGATATTTATATTTTGATGCATAATTGAGGTTATTTTTGTTACTTTGGTATGGAATTTTGTATATTGATACAGGTTTATGGTTTTCATTGGTATAAATCTTTGTATATTGATAAAAATTTTAAAGTTCATTTTGTTACACCATATATATGTATGTTTAAACCCTTAGATAGGCATTATGCCTATGCAACTCCTATAAGAATACAAGGTTTAGTTGCAATCTTTTAAGTAGCTGCTATTACAAACATTTTAAGATAATTAAATAATGCAAATTAATAGTCAGACAGTCAAACTTATGTTCATGTCACATATTAATCTAGATAATTACTAAAATATCCATCCTGGATTAAACAGATAATATGTAGGTAATGAACGACACTGTTTGCTTGTTCAGATAAATTAAGAATAGATAATCTTCAAATGTGTCAGAGATCCATGAAATACGGTGTTTAAAATTATTTTATTATTAATAGATCTTTTGGTTATGAGACAGGTCTCCTTTTGATAGTATCCCCATTCCACTACAAGGAAAATGATGAACATCAATACCTCTGTGTGGTATTGGTTGATTATAGCAAGCTAGCCACTGGGCAAGAAATGTCCTAACTTCATCTGCAGACAAAACACTATCCAAAAGATATAAATGGATGTAGGATAGTGGATTGCTAATTTCTGTCAATACAGGGTAAGCTAGTCCTTAATAATTCCTGATTCACTTAAGGTCTGTCAGATATTCTGGGACAGAAGGCTAAAGATAGATGCTCCAAAATTATAAGGAATATTAGGGACTATCTAGGCATTCAGCTGTCTTTGTCATTTCTTTAATTTTTGGAACCTGCATTTCTGTGCTTCCTGGATACTCAAGTAATATTTATTACTTCTCAGGTCTCTAATGGAGTTGAAGACTAGATAGTTATAGTCTGACAATTAAATTTAAGGTATTCAGCATTGAAAAGGTTGTGGGAAAATTCTGCTAATTAAGGTCAAAGTCCACAATGATTAGGTAGCTTCTGAGCTCAGTGCAAAATAGGAGAATACATTGTTATCTGTTTTCTCCTTCTCTGACTTGTCAAAGGGCTTCTAAACTGCCACACTTACCTTTATCCGAGGAATGTCCCATAGCCTCAATTGGTTAAAGTTCAATTTCCTCTCTCCTGATAGCACCTATTGTTTCGCGCTATGGTTTTGCCAGCAAGAACGACGCGGCACACATAGGATTCTTTTGCAGTAAAGCTTTAATGCATTTTGAGAGGGAGAGCATAAGCTTGCCACGAGTGGAGACCCCGAACAATAGAACGCCCGTCCCTTATATAGGTCACAGCGCTTGCCTGGGACATGGAGCTTCCCCATTGGCTCCCCGCACATCAGGCCAGATGCCGCCACGAGAGAGGCTGAGACTCTGAGGTGGAAAATTACCAGGTGCATGCGCACTAGCCTGTTTACAACTTGTCCTCGGCCGGATGTAGGCGCCATCTTGTAATGGCGAATGTGGGTGCTCAGGCGGCTCCCCACATCTCCCCCTTTTTATTTCTGTAAGCAAAGTAGGACACTTTTAAGAGGGCGGAGACAGAGGTTAAATTTCCTGACCAAAAGGTTGGGCCTTGTACAGGAGAAGACCCCTAAGCTTATGCGCGCCCGAGGTTTTTTTGACCCGCCCAGTGCCGTTTTTTAGAGGGAGGGAAACTAGGGCACTTAACCCTTATGTAGATGACATATTTTTTAAGGCGGCCCACAACGATGACCGCCTTGTGCGATGCTTTGCTTGACATTTTTTAAGAGCTGCTTAGACCAGACATTTTACCCAGTGCAATGAGACTAGACTTGCGGGTGTGCAAGAATTGTTTGGCTGGTGACCTACTGCTATTAGCCAAATACCGGCCGAGGCTTTTTGTTTTAAGGCAACAAGCGCCTGCGCAATGACCACCTTGTTTTTTTTAGTTTGGGCCCTGAGTTTGCAGATGAGCCATAGGAGCAACACCAACTTACAGCAGAGCGCTGCTCCAAACAATCCCACCCCCACCCATTCCTTGAAATAAGAAATTGCTGAGGAAATTTATGAAGAGAGGCCCTTGGTTAAGGATAGGTTAAGACGGGTGGAGTTGATTTGAATAATTGCTGTTTGCAGTTTTTGCAGGGTTTTATTAAATTTAAGGGTTTAATTTTGTAACATATATTGTGAAAGACTTTTAGATAGGTTAGCTGCTTTTGTAAATTTGTTATATTGTATGGAAGTAATACAGAGTTTTGGCAACTTTTGTTTACAGCTTAATTGGGCTAGCTGTTAAAGGACATTTAGTTGTTTTTGAATAAGATTAATGCTCTGGTTAACTAGCATTAGGTTTTTTTGGACTTGAGTATTGGCGGATATTTGTTTGTTTAGAGCTAAGGTGGCAGCTGCAGACAACTTATTAATGGTATTGGCGGTTTGACGCAGTGATGGCCCTTGTAATTGTAGCCGCTGCCACCACACTTATGATAATGGCAGAGATATTAAAGTTTTTTTTTTTTGTTTGAATACGGTTTGATTTATTGCAAAAGGACCTTGGCCAGTTAACATATTAAAGGTTTAATTTTTTTGTTTAGGGGTAGGTGTTGTAGCATTGGTTTTGGCTTGAGCTTGTGCAGCTTTATGCTATAAAGCCTTTTATTTTATATATTGGCCCATTGTAGGGAGCACAGCGTTGGCCAGCATTTGTTAATTGGCGGGAGTTATGGATGCCCCGGTAAATTTTTTTAACATTACTATAGTAAAATTAGCATTTACCCTATATTTTTGGACCACTTTAGCCAGGTTTTTAATTTGGCTGTACTTTATTTTGTTTTTAATTTTTTTTTTGTTTTTAGATTTATTAGGAGGTTTTTTTTTGTTGTTGAGATTTTTTTTTGGGGGGGGTATTTATTTTTTTATTTTGTTTGGATTTTGACATGGTATTTTGGACCCTTTTAAGGGTGATTTGCCCTTTTTTTATAGCATTTATATAGGTTTTATTTTGTTTGCAATAATATAAAGATAGTAAAACCAAAATGAGGGCATTTAACATAATTAGCAAGGCTTTAACAGCGTTAGACCAAAAAGGGGGCAATTTTAAATTAAGACCTAGGGTTAACATGCCTATTTGAACCTACCTTTTTGCAGTTTTGAATTTTTTTTGTTTTTAGGGGGTTTTTAAAGGTGCTTGATGATGACAAAGTTTCCCGGGTTTCGGCACCAGATTTTTCGCGCTACGGTCTCGCCAGCAAGAACGACGCGGCACACATAGGATCCTTTTGCAGTAAAGCTTTAATGCATTTTGAGAGGGAGAGCATAAGCTTGCCACAAGTGGAGACCCCGAACAACAGAACACCCGTCCCTTATATAGGTCACAGCGCTTGCCTGGGACATGGAGCTTTCCCATTGGCTCCCGCATATTAGGCCAGATGCCCCCACGAGAGAGGCTGAGACTCTGAGGTGGAAAATTACCAGGTGCATGCGCACTAGCCTGTTTACAACTTGTCCTCGGCCAAATGTAAGCGCCATCTTGTAATGGCGAATGTGGGTGCGACTCAGGCGGCTCCCCACAACCTATGATTCCTAAAATGCTTCTCCCTGCTAATGAGGTATGCCAGGTATCAAAAGCCTCCAGCAATGATGTTTGATCATGTTGGATGTCCCTGCCCTCTATCTCCCAAACTTTATAAGCCTTCAACCACCCTAAGTAAAGTTGATCTGCCTACTTCCAATGGTCTCAGTGTGGTCACCACTATATGTACTCACAAGGCTTCTGGACGCTCTGTTCAAAGTCCCTGATCCCTTTTCCCTTCTGGGTTGGATGGACCACCAATCTATGAGGGTAAGGAGACCCACACAAAAGATGTTCTAGGTTTAAACAGATGTTTCTGGGATGGTAATACAAGTTAAAATAGAAAATGATTTAGATACTGAGTTCATTAAGGGTAAATTTATTAAGTATATATTGTAAAATACCTCATCTAAGTTGCCAAATATAAATGTACTGGACATTATAGATGTATATCATACCATGTAGTTTCTATAATTGTTATAATTGAAATCAACTTGTATCTAAAAGAAAGAAAACATTTTATTGGACTAAAAGGGGAATTGTTGAGTTTGAGTCTTTTGCTACTTATTGTAATACTGAATGCTGGGCCCCTAAAGCCTGTTTACCCCCAGGGATGAGAGAAACTGCACATAGACCTAAGTGTGACCTTGTCCTCCAAGTTATCCTTGATTGGTGAATAAAGATGCCCACAACCTTTCCCTACAAAGAAATAAAATAGGCAGAGTCTGAGATTCCTGGGTGGGGTCTGAGGAGAATCACAAGGGGAGACAAGGGGGAGAGAAAAAAAGATACCATGGGTTAAAGGAGTTATGAAAGCATGGGCATGAGGGCTGGCCAACTAAATTAAAAGCAGCCCAGATGGAACATGGCAAAGTATAATTTGAGGTTATAGATTATAAGAGTGTAGAGGCTAGATGTCTGCCCAGCTCTAGTGCTGATAAAGGCATATTATAATAATAAAAGTTGTATGTCTTTCATCTGGCAGTCGAATGGTCAAAGGTGGGGTAGAAGCCCCTGATTGAGATTAAATAATTTCTACAACAGGAGGACAGACATGGGAGGACTAGGAGGTAAGCTCGATTAGGGTACATGATCCAAGATTCCCAAATAATCAATAAATAAAGATATTATGTTAAAGAAAAGATCTGGCTATAAAGCATTTTCTTTATTAGTGGTTTATACAGAGAGTCCAGACCATTGTGGATGGTGTCATTCCTGGGATGGAGGGTCTGGATTCTATAAACAAACACTTTGAAAAAGCAATGGAGAGCAGGCAAGTAAGCAGCAATTCTGTTGTGAATCAATTCCTTCTCCAAGTTCCTGTCATTTATGAGTTATTGTTTTGACTTTCTTCATGATGAATTATGAAGTTTAACTCTAGAGTGAATAAACTTTTTCCTTTCCAAATAATATTGACCATGCTGTGCAGTTTGGTATGTTGGTTGTTGACCTTGTTCAGCTCACATTTGGGCAGTCACGCTTGAGAGACTTTATGGCTGTGCCTTCTGACATTACTAGGAGATACAATCCTACAGTAAAGTCACTGATCCTCTAGCTATAGCACTGTCTTCTTTTCTGCAATGTTCACCAAACCTTAAATATAGGAGTACTTTGTAGATACATCCACAACTCTGCATATTAATTTGTTATGTTTTCTATAGTGTTAAAATTAGTTTCCTTGATTAGGTGTGAAGACTATACTTGTCTGTGAGCATAAAGGCAAATGTTTATTTATTATTGATAGAGATTATACTTTTTAGAAACATAGTGGTTGTAGATTCCACTCCAATAAACAAGATTTCACTAGCATTGATTATTTAGCTAGATGTCCAAAGTCAGATATGGTATTATTGTTGAGTTGGTCTTAAGTCTAATTAGAGAATTGTTGGTTACCACCAACATATATGTGCTACTCCTGCACCGATAAAATTATTGTTCCATGTGGATAATTGATAAGGCTCATAGGCATCATAACTAATTGGGACTTTTGGTTGCCTCCTTACTTTGAAAACTTACATGGAGACTTCTGATACTATTAAAGCTAGTCCTGAGAGACAGAACATCTAGATTATTTCCAACATAGAGGCTTATTGTCCCTGCTTCTGGAACCCATTATTTCTTCATCAATGAGGACTTGCCTTCTGTCTCTGGGCACAGGGATGGTGAGAGGTCAGGAGAAAGCAGTCAGTGGAAAAAAAAGGGCAATGACAATAGGCTGCATGTTCTGGGGGTTTTTTAGACAGGTCTGATGAACAACTCCAAGAGGATTTCCCATATCTGGCATATGGGTTTTTGTGAGGTGGTCTTTTGCTCTTAGAAGGAGCTCTATCAGCTGAGATGAGAGAAGTTCCTTAAAATTATATATGTGAGGAGGCCCACCAGGAGTGCACAGGGCACAAGAACAGTGGAGTAACTGGGGACAGGATCTTTCTGGCCTCCATCTGCACCCTGGAGCTTAGGCTGTCCCAAAGCCCTCTGAACACAAATCCTTCCCAGGAGTGAGCTGGTTTCCCAGGAGTGCTCTCACTCCTAAGCTCAGAGGTGAGGTTACCACCTTTGCTCCAATAAGTATTCAAAGTGGGACATATCAGAAGCACACAGGGCACAGGAACAGTGGAACTGCTGGGGACAGGATTCTTCTGGTCTCACTCTGCAACATGGAGCTAAGGCTATCTGACAGCTTTCTGCACACAGACCCCACCCAGAAGAGAGCTGATCTCAGGAATGTAGACACACCTAAGATCATAGGCTAATGGGCCCACAGGAGGGAAAAGCTACAATCAGAGACAGCAAGACCAACTAACACCAGAGATGACCAGGTGGCAAGAGACAAGCCCAGGAACCTAACCAATAGAAACCAAGACTACATGGGATCATCAGAACTCTGTTCTCCCTCCACACCAAGTCCTAGTTACCCCAACACACATACCAGAAAAGTAAGATTTGTATTGAATAGATAGGAAGAGAGAGAGAAACATTTTTTATTCCCTGATTTTAACAGGATTGCTCAAAGTTTCACTCCACCTAGTTTGATGTTGTCTACTGGTCTGCTGTATATTGCTTTTACCATGTTTCAGTATGGGACTTGAATTACTGTCACTTGATCTTTGACAAAGGAACTAAAACCATCCAGTGGAAAAAGGACAGCATTTTCAACAAATGGTGCTGGATCAACTGGCCGTCAACATATAGAAGAAGACAAATTGATCCATTCTTATCTCCCAGTAAGAAGCTCAAGTCCAAGTAGATCAAGGACCTCCACATAAAACCAGATACACTGAATCTAATAGAAGAGAAAGTGGGGAAAAGTCTCAAACACATGGGCACAGGGGAAAAGTTCCTGAACAGAACACCAATGGAATATGCTCTAAGATCAAGAATCGACAAATGGGACCTCATGAAATTGCAAAGCTTCTATAAGGCAAAGGACACTGTCAATAGGATGAAATAACAACCAACAAATTGGAGAAAGATCTGTACCAATCCTATATCCAATAGAGGGCTAATATTCAATATCTACAAAGAACTCAAGAAGCTAGACTCCAGAGAACCAAATAGCCCTATTTAAAATTAGGGGACTGAGCTAATGAATTCTCAACTGAGGAATACTTAATGGCTGAGAAGCACCTAAAGAAATGTTCAACATATTTAGTCATCAAGGAAATGGAAATCAAAACAACCCTGAGATTCCACTTCACATCAGTCAGAATGGCTAAATTGAAAAACTCAGGTGACAGCAGATGCTGGCTAGGATGTGGAGAAAGATGAACACTCCTCCATTGCTGGTGGAGCTGCAAGCTTCTACAACCACTCTGGAAAGCAGTCTGGTGGTTCCTCAGAAAAATAGACATAATACTACAGGAGGACTCAGCTATAACACTCTTGGACATATACTCAGATGCTGCTCCAACATATAATAAGGAGATATGCTCTACTATGTCCATAGCAGCCATATTTATAATAGTCAGAAGCTGGAAACAACCCAGATAAGTCACCCAGGTAAGTCAGTCATAAAAGAACAAACATGGTACGTACTCATTGATAAGTGGATATTAGCTCAAAAGTTTGGAATACCCAAGGTTCAATTCACAGACCATATGAAGCTTAAGAAGAAGGAAGACCCAAATGTGGATGCTTCAGTGCTTCTTAGAAGGGTGAACAAATACTCACAGGAGGAAATATGGAGAAAAAATATGGCACAGAAACTGAAGGAAAGGCCATACAGAGACTTCCCCACCTGGGAACCCATCCCATATACAGATAACAAAATAAGACACGTTTGTGGATGCTGGGATGTACTTGTTGATGGAAGCCATCTATGGCTTTCTTCTGAGAAGATCTGTCAGAGCCTGACAAACACAAAAGGAACTGCTTGCAGCCAACCACTGGACTGAGCGCAGGCATCCACAAAGGAGAAGTTGCAGAAAAGACTGAAGGAGCTGAAGGCATTTGCAGCCCTATGGAGGGAGCAAAAGAGTTAACATGCTAGACTCCAGGAGCTCTCAGAGACTGGACCACCAATCAAAGAATAAACATGGAGTCACCCACTCTGCTGACCCCATATGTGGCAGAGGATGACCTTATTGAACATCTGTGGGAGGAGAAACCCTTGGGCCTGAGTGTGTTTGATGCCTCAGTGTATGGGAATCCCAGGGCCAAAAATGGAAGGGGTGGGTGGTTGGGGAGCAACCTCATAGAACCAGAGGGAGGGGGGATGGGATAGCAGGCTTCTGAAAGGGAGACCTGGGAAGGGAAAAACATTTGAAATATAAATAAAAAATCCAATTAAATAAATAATAATAAAAAAAACTACCAGAAAACTCAAACAATCAAAAGAAATACAGACAACAGGTAGAAGCCATTAAAGAAGAAAAACAAAAATCCCTTAAAAAATTACAGGAAAAAAACAACCAAACAGGTGAAGGAGTTGAACAAAATCATCAACAAAATTAACTCAAGCAAATCAATAGCCGTCCTCTACTCAAAGGATAAACAGGCTGAGAAAGAAATTAAGGAAATGACACCCTTCACAATAGTCAAAAATAATATAAAATACCATGGTGTGACTCCATCCAAGCAAGTGAAAATTCTGTATGACAAGAAGTGCAAGTCTCTGAAGAAAGAAATTGAAGAAGATATCAGTAGATGGAAAGATCTCCCATGCTCAAATATTGGCAGGATTAATATAGTAAAAACGATCTTCTTGCCAAAAGCAATCTACAAATTCAGTGCAATTCCCGTCAAAATTCCAGCTCAATTCTTCAAAGAGTTAGAAAAGCAATTTGCAAATTCATCTAGAATAACAAAACAAACAGGATAGTGCAAAGTATTCTCAACAATGAAAGAAGTTCTGGGGAAATAACCATCACTGACCTCAAGCTGTATTACAGAGCAATAGCAGTAAAAACTGCAAGGTATTGGTACAAAAACAGGGAGGTAGATGAATGATAGAGAACTGAAGACCCAGAAATGAACCCACACGCCTATGGTCACTTAATCTTTGACAAAGGAGCTAAAATCATCCAGTGGTGAAAAAACATTTTCAACAAATGGTGCTGGTTCAGCATGTAGAAGAACGCAAATCGTTCCATTTGTATGTGCTTGTACAAAGCTGAAGTCCAAGCGGATCAAGTACCTCCACATAAGACCATATACACTGAAACTAGTAGAAGAGAAAGTGGGGAATAGCCTCAAACACATAGGAACAGGAGAAAAGTTTCTGAACAGAACACCCATGGCATATGCTCTAAGATCAACAATCAACAAATGGGACCTCATAAAATTGCAAAGCATCTGTATGGCAAAGGACACTGTCAATAGGATGAAATAGCAACCTACATATTGGGAAAAGATCTTTACCAATCCTACATCTGATAGAGGGCTAATATCCAATGTATACGAAGAACTCAAGAAACTAGACTCCAGAGATTCAAATAACCCTATCAAAAAATGGGAAACAGAGCTAAACAGAGAATTCTCAATTGAGGAAACTCAAATGGCCTAGAAGCACCTAAAGAAATGTTCAACATCGTTAGTCATCAGGGAAATGCAAATCAAAATGCTCTAAGATCAAGAATTGACAAATCGACTTCATAAAATTGCAAAGCTTCTGTAAGGTAAAGGACACCGTCAATAGGAGAAAATGACAAACAACAGATTGGGAAATGCTCTTTACCAATGCCACATCTGATAGAGGACTAATATCTAATATATACAAACAACTTAAGAACTTAGACTCCAGAGAACCAAATAACCCTATTTAAAAATGGGGTAAAGAGCTAAACAAAGAATTCTCAACAGGAATACTGAATTGCTGAGAAGAACCTAAGGAAATATTCAACATCCTTAATCATCAAGGAAATACAAATCACAGAACCCAGAGATTCTACCTCTCACCAGTCAGAATGGCTAATATCAAAAACTCGGGTGACAGTAGATGTTGGGAAGGATGTGGAGAAAGAGGCTCACTCCTCCATTGTTGGTGTGATAGCAAGCTGGTACAACCACTCTGAAAATCAGTCTGGCAATTCCTCAGAAAATTGGACATAGTACTATCTGAAGACCCAGCTAAACTACTCCTAGGCATATACCCAAAAGATTCTCTAACAAATAACAAGGACACATATTCCACTATGTTTATAGAAGCCTTATTTATAATAGCCAGTTGCTGGAAACAACCCAGATGTTGGTCAGCTGAGGAATGGATTCAGAAAATGCTGTACATTTATACAACGGAGTACTATTTGGCTATTAAAATCAATATCATCATGAAATTCACAGGCAAATAGGTGAAACTAGAAAATATTATCCTGACTGAGGTAACCCAGTCACAAAGAACACATATTATATGTACTCACTGTTAATTTGATATTAGCCTCTAAGCTCAGAATACAGACAATACAACTCACAGACCATAGGAAGCTTAAGAAGAAGGGAGATGAAATTCTGGATATTTCAGTCCCACATGGACGGTATAAAATAATAATTAAGGGGATTAGAGGAAGGGAGAGATATGGGAGGGTGGGAAGATGGTGGGTACAAGTGGTGGAACAGGATCAGGTGTGGGAGGAGACAGGGGAGAAGTACAGAGGGTCAGGAAATTGAATGGAGTTGAGTGGTAGTGGAGGATGTGTATCTGTAGGCATATACTAGAAAGTCTCAGATGCTAAAGTAGCAAATTGTCTCCTGGACACAATGTGGATGACATTAGCTGAAATAACCATCACAGTGAAGAAAGAACCTGTAGAGGTCATACCTAGTTTATAGGCAGAACCCCTGGTTTAGGGATGAGGCCATCCACCCATCTCAAAAAATTTAATTCAGAATTATTCATGTCTAAAGAAAATTCAGGTACTAAGAGTGGAGCAGAGACTAAAGGAAAGGCCATCCAGAGACTGCTCCACCTAGGGATCCATCCCATGTACAGACACCAAACCAAGACACTATTGGTGATTCCAATAAGCACTTTCTGATAGGAGAATGGCTTAGCAGTCTCCTGAGAAATTCTGCCAGAGACTGACCAATACAGAAGCAGATGTTAGCACCTAACCATCAGACTGAGCCCAGGGACCCCAAGGGATCAGGTCAGTGAAGACTAAAAGAGCTGAAGGGGATTTTATCCTCATAGGAAGAACAATATCTACTAACCATACCTCCCAGAGCCCTGAGGGACTAAACCACCAACCAAAAATTACACATGGAGGGACTCCATGGCTCCCAGCAGCAGACATAGCAGACTATTGCCTTATCGGGCATCGATGGGAGGGGAAGCCCTTGTCACAGATTCATGTTCCAGCATAAGGAAACGCTATGGTTGTGAGGGGGAGCAGATGGGTGGGTAGGTGAGCACAGGAGGAAGGGTGATGGGATAGGGGGTTAGCAGACAGGAAACTGGGAAGAGAGATATTTGTGATATAAACAAATAAAATAACCAATAAAATATCTGTTAATAAAATTATTTTAAATGTCCTATTCTGTGATTCTTTGATGTATTTGAAGACTATCTTTATATAGTATATTTAAACTGTTAAAACTTGACTACTCTTAGATATTTACTATTTAAATATACTGAAAACACTTTATTGTAATTAATCAGAATCTAATATTACCATGAGTTGTTTCTGACCTTTAACTTGTATTTTTTAAATCATCCTGAACACTTTGTAAGAGCAGTTATTAGAAGGACTGGGTCTAAACTTCATATTTTTAAATGAGTTGCATAGGCACAATGTCTATCTAAGAGTTTAAGTTCTCTATCTTGTTTCTTCCCTGTCCAAAATTATAACCATTTCCAAAGTTTCCATTAAAATGATAACCTATCTATAATTTATAAAATAACAATAACCAGATAACCAATCCAAAGAAATTGGGATGATGACTCTCTATAACTTTTTGCTGCTGAATTGGGGTGATGAATATTTTTAAGGGGTGGGGAATTGTAGAAAATTAGAAAAAAATTGCTTAAACTTGAGAAAGTTAGCTTTGACACTTATTATCTAGTCCCTATATGTTTAGAAAGTTCAGGGCTTAACTAATGTCCTGACAGCAATCTTCTGAAAGGCTGGATAAACCAAGATCATTGGGAATCAATCGCTATTCTTAAAGCTATTCTGGGAGCAATTCTCTGGAAACAGCATCAGGTAAGTCAGGAAGCTGGAATAGTAGGTTATTTTAGTATAAGGATGAATCTTGTCAGATTATTTTGCTGTTTTATTTTGTAATATATGAATCTTATAACCAAAAGTTTTAGTTCTATAAAGATATTTGTCTGGATTGTGTAAGGTGTAAAGATCAGGTAAGGATGCATTTTTGCTCTTTGTTTGAGCCAGTGGAAGACAACTGTCTTTTTATGAGTTAGTTTGATTGTAATAAATCTTCATTCATGCCATTTTCCATGATGAACAGTCAATAAATGGTATGGATAAGCTGGACTGTCTCTTTCATCAAGAACCACTGTAGAGAGCATGGAGAAGGCCTTTATCTACAGAGCTGTGCCAACTAAATCTCCCACAGAAAGCCTCTCTGTTCCCAGTCTCACCACTCCTGAGCTGTGTTGGAGTTCCACATTCCTCTGGCCCTGGGCTAGTTTTCATCCCATGGGCTTCTTCCATTCTTGGCTCCTCCTTGACTTCCATCAGTGTCTGGATGTCTGGGAGTCTGAGAAACCCTGGACTTGGCTTTATCACAGGCCTGTGGATCCCTGATTCTCCATTCTCGACTTCTCTATGTAGTTTCCAGGGGCAGCAGGACTTTCAGGAGTCAGGAAAACCCAGCTTCAGCCTCCCACATCCAAAACTGCATTCTCCCACCCCCACTCCCTTGAGCTAAACACCCAACAGCAGGTGGGTGTAGGGTAAATGCAGTCTAGCCTAGTGCCATTTTGACACCCCAGCTGGAGATGGACCATGAAACTATAACATACTTGTCAGCAGAGGATGCAGAAACATAGCTTGCCAAAGAGCCCATAGAACAGACAATGCTGGTAGGTGATTATCCATCTAAAGAACTATTAAATTAGATTCATAGCTTTCACATTTTATAGGTATTCTAAATATTTAATATATTAATATAAGTGGTATTTTAAATATCAATTAGAAATCAAACAAAGACTTTAATTTAGATTATAAAACACTGAAATTTATATAAAAACTTAGGGAATACTCTTCAAGATTTGAAAACAGCAAAAACAATCAAAACAGAACACCAGTAGTATATGAACATCAACCTTAACTCCTAAGTATTGACAGGATTACATAAAATTTAAAATGTTTGCACAGCAAAGAAACCATTATCAAATCATACAGAAAGTTCACCAAACAGGAGAAAGTAACTGTCAGCTATACAGTTAGAGTAGGGGATAATATCCAGCATTATTTAAAATGTTGCAGAAATAATGTACCAATGTAGTTAAACTGCCAATTAGTAAATGGGCTAATTAATTAAACATTTAAAGAGTCACAAATGGTCAACAACAATGTCAAAATGTGTTAAGTATTCCTCATACTTAGGAGAATGTAAATTAAAAGTACTTTGAGTTGTAACTCACTCCAGACATAATATATATCATCAAGAAAGATGAAAACAACATTTGAAGAGGTTGTAGAGATGAAGGTACCCTTAGTCAATGCTAATGGAAGTAAAATGAAACTATCATAGAAATCAGTATAAAGATTACTTAAAAGGTTAGGTATAGAACAACCATACCTTAGTCCTAGGTAAAACTCAGAGATATCCATACCTTACCATAGAGTATTTGTACCCCCAATTTTATTGATGCTTTATTATAACATTACATTATAACAATAGCAAGGAAATGGAACCAACCAGGTTGTCCCTCAAAAGCAGAAGGGATAAAGAAAATGTGGTATATGTGTAAAATGAATTATTTATAAGATCTAAGTAATAATATCCAGAAAATTTCAGGAAAATGGATGGGATCTGACTATTTAATATTAAGCAAGAGCTGTTGATTTAAAAAACAAAACAACACACATTCTCCCTTATGTGAGGATTCCAGTCTACAATATATGCATGCATATAAGTAACTTAAAGTATGTATGCTTATAGGACAGTGTTTAGGAATGGGAAAAAGAGTAATTTAAAAGATAAAATGCATATGAATGCATTCATATATACTCTATACCTTGTGTGAATTGATTTCTTTAAGTGTTCAATTGAGGTAAAACACATTTCAATGCAAAATAAATCAGTAAATGTGTCCACATTGGTCCACAAGTGATTCCATAAGGGGCCGTTTCCTGATTTTTTTCAATTAAG
Organism: Rhynchomys soricoides; assembly: GCA_019843965.1. Lineage (NCBI taxonomy): Eukaryota > Metazoa > Chordata > Mammalia > Rodentia > Muridae > Rhynchomys > Rhynchomys soricoides. The sequence goes on along the minus strand of JADRCH010000067.1, from coordinate 16,567,734 downwards.
TCTTTCATTGTTAAGAATATTTCTATAGACTGTATTTCTTTGTAAGGACTAACAAACTTAAAAAATTTTACTTTTACATATGAATTTTAACTATTCAAGTAGTATTAGAGGTTGTTAGGAATAAGTTTTAAAAATTATAATTTTGAAATTTCTGAATAATCCTTGGAGAAGCAAGCCTGTAATTTGAAAGCACCAAGAAACTTATTTATTTTCATTGTAGATTATTATTTTAAAATGTATCATTGGAACTGAATGCATTTTATTTCTTTTTTTTTTTTATTTCTATTTTTGATACTTTATTTACATTTCAATTGTTTCCCCCTTTCCAGGTCTCCCCTTTAGAAACCCCATATCCCCTCTCCCTCCCCTGTCTCTATGAGGGTATTCCCACACCCACCCAACCGCCCACTCCCATCTTCCCTCCTTGGCATTCCCCTATACTGGGGCATCCAAAACCCTCAGGCCTAAGGGCCTCTCCTCTCCCTTGATGGCCAACAAGGCCTCTTCTGCCACATATGTGGCCCGAACCATGGGTTCCTCCATGGGTATTCTTTGGTTGATAATCCAGTCTGGAGGAACACCGGGGGTCAGGCCAGTTGATACCGTTGCTCCCTCCATGGGGCAACAAACTCCCTCAGCTCTTTCAGTTCCTTCTCCAATTCCTCCATCTGGGACCTCATGCTCAGTACAACAGCTGCTGTGAAGTGAATCTTTGGTATTTCGAACTTTTGGGCTAATATTCACTTATCAGTGAGTACATACCATGTTTGTCCTTCTTCTCTCATTTGTTTTTTTTTCTGTTTGCATTAATTTTATATTGGATATCTAAAAAATTAACTTCAATTGTAAGAAAGAGTGATATGCATTATCATTTTGAATTTTAACATCACAAAATATTAATTTGTCTTTAATCTTATTATAATAATAAACATTTACATTCAAGTACTACTAACTTAAATTAGTTTAAAGATGCACAAAACCATGCCTGGCCTTTATGTTTACTTGCATATGTTGTTGTTGGCTGTAATATTTATTTATTTCTAATTTTTTATTATTTACTTTAATCTTTTTTTACAGTACAATCATTATCCCCCTCCAATTCTGCTCTCTGACAAGGCTGTTATATTTATAATAACATTAAAAATATTTATAGTCAGAAGGAACAACTTTAGAACAGAATTTTGGAATGCCATTGTAGATAATAAAAGGAGAACAGCTATCTACTCCACTACCCTTAAACTCTTTCACTTTTTAAAAATTATATGGTAAATTTCCTTTTGTGCTTCTCAACATGGATTCATGTTTTTGTGATAGTTATTTTTTGACACTTTATTCACATTTCAAATGTTTCCCCCTTTCCAGATCTCCCATTTGGAAACTCCCTATTCCCTTCCCTTTCCCCTGCCTCTATGGGGGTATTCCCCCATCCACACACACATCAACTCACTCTTGTCTTCCCTCCTTGGCCTTCTCCTATATTGGGGCATCTAACACCCTCTGGCCCTAGGGCCTCTCCTACCCCTGATGGTTAACAAGACCCCTCTCTGCCCCATATATGGCCAATACCATAGGTCCCTCTGTGTGTATTCTTTGGTTGGTGATCCAGTCTCCAGGAGCATCGAGGGGTCAGGACAGTTGACTCTATTGCTCCCTTCATGGGACAGCAAACTCCCTCAGCTCCTTCAGTCCCTTCTCCAACTCCTCCATCTGGGACCTCGCACTCAGCCCTATGGTTGCTGTGAAGTGACATACTGTGTTCATTCTTTTGTGAATGAGTAACCTCACTCAGGATGATATTTTCAAGTTCCATCCATTTGTCTACGAATTTCATGAAGTCATAGTTTTTAAGACCTGAGTAGTGTTCCATTGTGGAAATGTATCACATTTTCTGTATCCATTCCTCTGTTGAGGGACATCTGGGTTTTTTCCAGTTTCTGACTATTATAAATATGGCAGCTATGAACATAGTAGAGCATGTGTCTTTATTACATGTAGGAGCATCTTCTGGGTTTATGCCCAGGAGTGGAATAGCTGGGTCCTCAGGTAGTAGTATGTTCATTTTTCTGAGGTTCTACCAAACTGATTTCCACAGAGGTTGTATCAGCTTGCACTTCCACCACCAATGGAGGAGTGTTTCTCTTTCTCCACATCCACACCAACATCTTCTGTCACCTGAGTTTTTGATATTAGCCATTCTGACTGTTGTGAGGTGGAATCTCAGAGTTGTTTTGATTTGTATTTCCCTATGACTAAGAATGTTGAACATTTCTTTAGGTGCTTCTCAGTCCTTTAGGTTTCCTCAGTTGAGAATTCTCTGTTTAGCTCTGTTCCCCATTTTTGATAGGGTTATTTGGATCTCTGGAGTCTAGCTTCTTGAGTTCTTTGTATATATTGGATATTAGCCCTCTATTGGAGGTAGGATTGTTGAAGATCTTTTCCCATTTGGTAGGTTGCTGTTTTGTCCTATTCACAGTGTCCTTTGCCTTACAGAAGCATTGTAATTTCATGAGGTCCCATTTGTCGATTCTTGATCTTAGACCACAAGCCATTGGTGTTCTATTCAGGAACTTTTCCCCTGTGCCCATGTGTTCAAGACTTTTCCTCACTTTCTCTTCTATTAGAGCCAGTGTATCTGACTTTATGTGGAGGTCCTTGATTCACTTGGACATGAGCTTTGTACAGGGAGATAAGAATGGATTAATTCGCAATCTTCTACATGTAGACCACCAGTTGAACCAGCATGATTTGTTGAAGATGCTGTCTGTTTTCCACTGGATGGCTTTAGCTCCTTTGTCAAAGATCAAGTGACTGTAAGTGTGTGGGTTCATTTCTGGGTCTTCCATTCTATTCCATTGATCTACCTGCCTGTCACTGTACCAATACCATGCAGTTTTTATCACTACTGCCCTGTAGTACAGCTTGAAGTCAGAGATGCTGATTCCCCAAGAAGTCCTTTTATTGTTGAAAATAGTTTTTGCTATCCTGGGTTTTTTGTTATTCCATATGAGTTTGAGAATTGCTCTTTCTAAGTCTATGAAGAGTTGAGTTGGAATTTTGATGGGAATTGCATTGAATCTGTAGATTGCTTTTGGCAAGATGGCCAATTTATCCATATTCTTAGCCAATCCATGACCATAGGAGATCTTTCCGTCTTCTGAGTTCTTCTTCGAGTTTTTTCTTCAGAGACATGAAGTTCTCGTCATATAGATCTTTCACTTGCTTGGTTAGAGTCACACCAAGATATTTTATGTTGTTTGTGACAATTTTGAAGGGTGTCATTTCTCTAATTTCTTTCTCAGCTTGATTATCCTCCAAGTATAGGAAGACTACTTTTTTGTTTGAGTTAATTTTGTATCCGGCCACTTTGCTGAAGTTGTTTCTCTGCTGTAGCAGATCTCTGGTGGAGTTTTTCAGGTGACTTAAGTATTCAATCATATCATCTGCAAAGAGTGATATTTTGATTTCTTCCTTTCAAATTTGTATCCCTTTGACTTCCTTTTGTTGTCTAATTGCTCTAGCTAGAACTTCAAGTACTATATTGAATAGATAGGAAGAGAGAGGGCAGCCTTATCTATTCCCTACTTTTATGGGATTGCTGCGAGTTTCTCTCCATTTAATTTGATGTTGGCCACTGGTTTGCTATATATTGCTTTTACTATGTTTCAGTATGCTCCTTGAATTCCTGATCTTTCCAAGACTTTTATCATGAAGGGATGTTAGATTTGACAAATGCTTTTTCAGCATCTAATGAAATGACCATGTGGTTTTTTTCATTGAGCTTGTTTATGTAGTGGGTTACATTGATGGATTTCTGGGTATTGAACCATCTCTGCATCCATGGCATGAATCCTCCTTGATTGTGGTGGATGATCATTTTGATTTGTTCTTGGATTTGTTTTGTGAGAATTTTATTGAGTATTTTTGCATCGATAGTCATAAGGGAAATTGGTCTGAAGTTTGATTTCTTTGTTGGGTCTTTGTGAAGTTTTGTTATCAGAGTAACTGTAGCCACATAGAATGAATTGGGTAGTGTTCCTTCTGTTTCTATTTTGTGGAATAGATTGAAGAGTATTGATATTAGGTCTTTTTTGAAGGTCTGATACAATTCTGCACTAAACCCCTCTGGTCCTGGGCTTTGTTTGGTTGGGAGACTTATAATGACTGCTTCTATTTCTTTAGGGGTTATGGGACTGTTTAGATGGTTTATCTGATCCTGACCTAACTTTGGTATTTTGTGTCTGTCTAGAAAATTGTCCATTTCATCCAGATTTTCCAATTTTGTTGAGTATAAGCTTTTGTAGTAGGATCTGATGATTTTTTGAATTTCCTCAGAGTCTGTTGCTATAGTTCCCTTTTTGTTTCTTATTTTGTTAATTTTGATATTGTCTCTGTTCCATCTGTTTAGTCTTGCTTAAAGTTTATCTATCCTGTTGACTTTCTCATAAAACCAGCTCCTGGATTTGTTGATTCTTTGTACAGTTCTTTTTGTTTCTATTTGGTTGATTTGAGCCCTCAATTTGGTTATTTCCTGCCTTCTACTCCTCTTGGTTGTATTAACTTCTTTATATTCAAGAGCTTTCAGGTGTACTGTTAAGCTGCTAATATATACTATCTCCAGTTTCTTTTTGGACACATTCAAAGCTATGAGTTGTCCTCTTAACACTGCTTTCAATGTGTCCTGTAGGTTTGGGTATGTTGTACTTTCATTTTCATTAAATTCTAGGAAGTCTTTAATTTCCTTCTTTATTTCTTCCTTTACCAAGTTATTATTCAGTAGAACATTGTTCAGCTTCCATGTGTATATGGGCTTTCTGTTGTTGTTGTTGCCATTGAGAACCAGCCTTAATCCATAGACATCAGATAGGAGGCATGGGATTATTTCAATCTTCTTATATCTGTTGAGGTTTGTTTTGTGACCGATTATATGATCAATTTTGGAGAAGGTACCATGAGGTGCTGAGAAGAAGGTATATTCTTTTGATTTAGGGTGAAATGTTCTATTGATATCTGTTAAATCCATTTTGTTAATAACATTTGTAAGTTTCACTGTGTCTCTGTTTAGTTTGTGTTTCCAAGATCTGTCCATTGATAGGAGTGGGTTGTTGAAGTCTTCCCCCATTATTATGCGAGGTATAATGTGTGCTTTGAGCTTTAGTAAAGTTTCTTTTATGAATGTGATTGCTCTTGCATTTGGAGCATAGATGTTCAAAATTGAGAGTCCTTCTTGGTATATTTTTCCTTTGATGTATGACTTGTCCTTCCTTATCTTTTTTGATGACTTTTGGTTGAAAGTCGATTTTATCCTATATTAGAATGGCTACTCCAGCCTGTTTCTTGGGGCCATTTGCTTGGAAAATTGTTTTCCAGCTCAGTACTCTGAGGTAGTGTTTGTTTTTAACATGGAGGTGCATTTCCTGAATGCAGCAAAATCCTGGTTTCTGCTTATATATCCAGTCTCTCAGTCGAGGTCTTTTTATTGGGGTACTGAATGTATTGATGTTAAGAGATATTAAGAATAGTGATTTTTGCTTCCTGTTATTTTAGATGTTATTTTTGTGTTTGTGTGGCTATCATCTTTGGAGTTTGTTGAAATATTACTTTCTTGTTTTTTCTAGGGTGTAGTTTCCCTCCTTCAGTTGGCATTTTCCTTCTAGTATCCTTTGTAGGGATTGGTTTTGGAAACCTATTGTGTAAATTTGGTTTTGTCATAGTTATTTTGGTTTCACCATCTATGGTAATTGAGATTTTTACTGGGTATAGCAGCCTGGACTGGCATTTGTCTTCTCTTATGGTGTGTATGTTATCTGCCCAGGATCTTCTAGCTTTCATAGTCTCTGGTGAGAAGTCTGGTATAATTCTGATAGGTCTGCCTTTATGTGTTACTTGCCTTTTTCCCCTTACTGCTTTTAATATTCTTTCCTTTTTTGTGTGTATTTGGTGTTTTGCCTATAATGTGATGGGAATAATTCTTTTCTGGTCTAATCAATTTGTAGTTCGTAGGTTTCTTGTATATTAATGTTCATCTCTTTCTTTAGGTTAGAGAAGTTTTCTTCTATAATTTTTTTGAAGATATTTACTCTCTTCTCTACATATTATCCTAGGTTTGGTCTTCTCATTCTGTCCTGGATTTCCTGGATATTTGGAGTAAACAGCTTTTTGCATTGTGTATTTTCTTTGACTTTTGTTTCAATGTTTTCGATGGTACCTGAGATTCTCTCTTCTATTTCTTGTATTCTGTTGGTGATGCTTGCATCTATGAGTCCTGATCTCATTCCTAGGTTTTCTAATTCCAGGGTTGTCTCCCTTTGTCATTTCTTTATTGCTTCTATTTCTATTTTCAGTTCATGGATAGTTTTGTTCATTTCCTTCACATGTTTGATTGTGTTTTCCTGTAATTGTTAAAGGGATTTTTGTGTTTCCTCTTTAAGTGCTTCTAGTTGTTTATTTGTGTTCTCTTGTATTTCTTTAAGGGAGTTATTCATTTTCTTCTTAAAGTCTTCTATCATCATCATGAGATGTGATTTTAAATCTGAGTCTTGCTTTTCTGGTGTGTTTGGGTATACAAGGTTTGCTGTGGTGGTAGAGCTGGGTTCTGATGTTGCCAAGTAGCCTTGGTTTCTGTTCCTTATGTATTTGCCCTTGCCTTTCACCATCTGGTTATCTCTGGTGTTAGCTGGTCTTACTCTCTGTAACTGTGGCTTCTCCCTCCTGCAACCCTCTGTGTCAATACTCCTTAAAGACCAGCTCTCTCTGAGAGGAATTTAGGTTCGGAGAGCTGTGGTACAGTGTCAGCTCTGGGATGCAGACAGGAACCAGAAGGATCTTGTCCTCAGCTCTCCCTTGGTTCTTCTGTCCTGATGTCTTTGCAAGGGTTTCTCTTGATCCAGTGAATTTGAACAGAGGTGGTGGTCTTGCCTGTGCTCACAAGTGTGTCAGCACTCCTGGGATACTAGCTCTCTCCTGGCACTATTTGAGTAAGGAGCCCTTTGTCACAGCATCTTCTCCCTGGCCACCGAAAGGAACCAGAAGACCACTCCTCAGTTCCTGTGACCTGGGGATTCCAGATTGTCTCTCCGAGCAGACAGGCTTGTCCATACTTGTAGTAATCTAGCTTTCTCCCAGCTTACTTGGCTATTGAGCCCTGGTGGCCCAGGCAGAAGTATCCAGCCACAGATGGAAACCAGAAGGCTTCTATTTCTGGCTGTTCTTCAGTTCCTGTGTTCCTAGGATTCCTCGCGTGTCACACTGAGCAGTGTTGCTTGTCTTACTCCCATTCAAGGGCGTTTCCACACTTCAGGGAGGCTAGCTTTCTCCTGGCACTATTTGGCCATGGAGCCCTGGTAGCCCAGGCAGAGGTCTCCAGCCATAGATGGAAACCACACATTTTATTTCTTAACCTAAACATTATCCAGCTGAGGAAACCCTAGTGCTCTGATGTCAATGACATGACAGTCATGAAGATAAAATATAGAGGCAAATCCTCAGTCTAAAGGAGCAGCAGAAATGTTTAAGGAATGGCCTTTTCATTTGTTAAGGCTGTCATTGATATCCAGACTCATTCTTCAAAGCCACTCTTTCTGTATGGCTTTTTTTTTTTTTCAATTTTCTCTATTATATATACTCATGTTTTGGACACATTTCTGTCCTCAATTTTTAATAGGCTTTCTGAATGGCATGTGTTCTATTCTTCCTTTTTGCTGTATATGCATGCATATACATAGCAAGCATAGACAGGGCAGAGACAGTACAGGACAAGAGGGAGGCAGGGAGATTAAGGGAGAATAAGGAAAAGAGAGACAGAATGGAAGAGATAGAAGAATGACAGGCAAAGTATGCTAGAAAGGTATGTTTATTTGAAAAAAAAGGTTAATATATTTTTCTTGCTGCAGATGATGATGTATCTTTTTCTCTAATTTTCTTACTATTACTTTTACCATGTATGTATGGGGGTACATACCTACAATCCTATAATATAAGAAATAACAACTTTTACTCAAGAAGAATCAATGTGTCTGGAGCTGTAATTGGCATGGCTTTTGCTCTTCCTAATATTGCATCTAGAAGAAAGGCAGCACCATTTTATACTAGGCACGCCTTTCACTATAGTAACAGTGTCTGTTTAAACTTTATCTCTCTTATTTTCTTGAAATAGCAATTTTGAATAAACTGATCTGGTGGGAGCATGTATATCTCTTCTATTGTCTATCTATCTATCATTCCTTACACACACACACACACACACACACACACACACACACCTCTTTATACAATAAAGGCAATAAAGGAAGGGGACTATAGATCTTTCAAATTCCTAACATTTTGAGGGATATCTTGAATGTGTATTTCACATATGGGATGGCATTAAGAATGCCATTGTACCTTTTCTATGATGTTATGCTAGAGAAAATGTAAAAAATAAATGACATGAGTAATACTTGCAAGAACATTGTCTCAGGTGTAGTTTAAGAACATGGTCACAGGTGTAGTTTGAATGTTTCCAGAAAACAGGATTTGGAGACCCTAACCCTCAGTGCCACAGTGTTTGGATGGAAAGCCTAATTGAGGCTGCATATTTTCTCTTCTTTTCTTTCATCTGCTCATTTTGCCACACAATGCCTCTACCTTCACCAGATGCCATTCTTTCCCTTTCTTTTTTTTTCTTTCTGTGTTTGTTTGTTTGTTTGTTTGTTTTTTCGACACAGAATTTCTCTGTGTAGCCCTGGATGTCCTGGAACTCTCTCGGTAGACCAAACTGGCCTGGAACTCAGAAATCCACCTGCCTCTGCTTCCCAAAAGCTGGAATTAAAGGCATGCACCATCACTTCTAGGCAAGATGTCATTCTTTTGTGGGGGTTTTCTTAATCTACTTTTGTACAACTAGAACATAACACCACCATCAATGAGACATGTACACATTACTAATTTAGGAGGTATGGTAGGTAAAATCTCAAGCTGAATGAGTTTGACCCATTCCTGATATGGAAGATGTTATGTTTCATATCCCAACACATGTTTTGGAGGATTGAGTTTTTAGCACTTATTTCACAGGTTGCACATAAGTCATATGTTGGAAAAAGTATCTTCCATGGGTCTGTATGAATTAATATTTAATATTTTGAAGCTTTGAAATGACATATTTAAAAAATATGTATAGCATAGCTATATAAAGTAAATAGTGAGAAAATTTTGATTGCACTCCATAATGTATTTATATTGACAAATATCTGTTCAATGTCCAGAATATTTGCAGTCTTAGCCCCATATACTTGCTTTTCTAGTAAGTGTTGAGTATAGAACTCTCTGCTTTCACACAATAGGGAGATCCATTTTTTAATTTGAAGAACTTTCTGGCAGGCATTATGGAAAAAGTGATAATTTTTCGTCTCTAAGGGATCTGCATCATTTTATAGTATATTAAAAATTATAGCTTATAGTCTCATCTATTTTTTTGTCCTTGTTTGCCAGCTGATACGGATTGCTGTTCATGTTATGACTTATCTTCCAGTTAGAGCAGCTTTCTCACATATTGACATTAGAGAACAGAAGCAGGACTCACTAGTAGATTAATGTTTTTGTGCTAACTCCAGTGAGCATCTGCTTTACAGGTTCAACGTAATCGCAATTGGGAGTCAACTTTGAATAATGTGACAGTTAATACAGAAAAATTTTCTCACTGACCTCATTCATTTTTGCATGAAAGGGAATGTCTTTTTTTCAGCATCGGGTATTAATACACAAACTGGTAATTTGAAGGCATTTTTCCAATGCCACACTTTTTTCTCTTATTTCCTGAAGTAATGTAAGTAAATAAGTAAGTAAGCAAGTAAGCAAGTATTGCTTTGGCAATGAGATTTCTTCCAGTGACTTTGGGCAACTCCCCACACAAGAAGTACAGAAAAACATCTACTTTGTGAATGTATTGTGAATGCTGAAAGGAAAATATGCAAAAACACTTTACAAAATATTGGCTGACCTATATACAATTTTGTATTTAAAACTATATAAGTAGGGCTGGGTTTGCAGAAAGATATTGTGTAATTTTGGTTTTATCATAGAATATCTTGGTTTCACCATCTATGGTAATTGAGAGTTTTGCTGGGTATAGCAGCCTTGTCTGGCACTTGTGTTCTTTTAGGATCTCTATGATATCTGTCCAGGATCTTCTAGTTTTCATAGTCTCTGGTGAGAAGTCTGGTGTAATTCTGATAAGTCTGCCTTTATATGTTACTTGGCCACTTTTAATTTTGTTTTCTTGTTTTGGGCATTTTGGTTTTTGACTATTTGGTGACAGAAGAAATTTCTTTTCTGGTCCAATCTATTTGGAGTTCTGTAGGCTTCTTGAATATTTATGTTGATCTCTTTCTTTAGGTTAGGGAAATTTTCTTTTATAATTTTGTTGAAGATATTTACTGGCCTTTGATGTTGGGAATCTTCACTCTCTTCTCTACCTATTATCTTTAGGTGCTTCTCAGCCTATCGAGTTTCCTTAGTTGAGAATTCTCTGTTTTGCTCTGTTCCCTATTTTTTGATAGGGCTATTTGGATCTCGAGTCTAGCTTCTTGAGTTCTTTGTATACATTGGATATTAGCCCTGTATCAGACGTAGACTTGGTAAAGATCTTTACCCAATCTGTAGGTTACTGTTTTGTCCTATTTACAGTGTCCTTTTTCAGAAGCTTTGAAATTTCATGATGTCCCATTTGTTAATTTTTGATCTTAGAGCACAAGTCATTGGTGTTCTGTTCAGGAACTTTTCCCCTGTGTCCATGTGTTTGAGACTTTTCCCCACTTTCTCTTCTATTAGATTCAGTGTATCTGGTTTTATGTGGAGTTCCATGATTCACTTGGACTTGAGCTTTGTCCAGGGAGATAGGAATGGATCAATTCACAATCTTCTACATGTAGATCTCCAGTTGAACCAGCACCATTTGTTGAAGATGCTGAGTACCCAGCTATACCACTCCTGAGCATATACCCAGAAGATGCTCCAACATGTACTAAAGACACATGTTCCACTATGTTCATAACAGCCATAATTATAGTAGGTAGAAACTGGAAACAACCCAGATGTCTCTCAACAGAGAAATGGATACAGAAAATGTGGTACATTTACACAATGGAGCACTACTCAGCTATTAAAAACAATGACTTCATGAAATTATTAGGCAAATGGATGGAACTTGAATATATCATCCTTAGCAAGGTAACACAGTATGTTCTCACTGATAAGTGATTATTAGCCCCAAAGTTCGGAATATCCAAGAGTCTATTCACAGCAACCGTAGGGCTGAGTGTGACATCCCAGATGGAGTAGTAGGAGAAGGGACTGAAGGAGCTGAAGTAGTTTGCAGCCCCAGGGAGGGAGCAATAGTGGCAACTGGCCTGACCCCTCAATGCTCCCAGAGACTGGATCACCAACCAAAGACTACACATGGATGGACTCATGGTGCTGGCCACATGTGCTTCAGAGTAGGGTCTTGTTAGCCATCAGGGGGAGCAGAGACACTTGGGCCTGAGGGTGTTAGATCCCCCAGTATAGGAGAATGCCAAGGAGGGAAGACGAGAGTGGGTGGGCGGGTGGGTGGGGGAATAGCTCCATAGTGGCAGGGGGGAGGGGAGGGAATGGGGAGGTTCCAAAGAGGAGATCTGGAAAGGGGGAAACATTTGAAATATAAATAAAGAATGAAAAAAGTAATAAAAATATATTCAAAATAAAAAATTTATAAAAGTAAACTATATAGTTACAGAGACCTTTGAGTCTTAGAACACAGTATAAGCAAAGATACCTATTGCCTATAGTCATCATACTAAACAAGAATTGTGCATCTGGTGTGTTCTATTTATCCAGAGCCACACATAAACCTGGGGTACCTGAGGGACATGGGAAAAAAACTCAATTTGTACAAGTCAAAATTGAATCCTTAATAAAATATTATCCAGTTGTTAGTCAATGGGGGCATCATAGCAACATTTGCAATATTAATATATCTGAGAATGAGATATATTCCAGGAATGCAGTAGCAAAACTGCTCTGAGTGTACCTACAAAATGAGCAAACCAGTTTCAGAGTGAAAATCAAGGTTTTTGTTCTCAGCTTGTGGCCTTACTTGTACTGGCTGGTTTTATGTCAACTTGACACATGCTAGAGTTATCAGAGAGGAAGGATCCCCAATTAAGAAAATATCTCTATAAGACCCAGCTGTCAGGCTTTTTCTTAATAAGCGATATATAGGGGAGGGCCCAGTCCACTGTTGGTCATGCCATCCCTGGACTAGTGGTCCTGTGCTTTACAAGAAAGCAGGCTGAGCAAGTCATATAAAGCAAGCCAGTATGCAACCCTTCTCATTGGCTTCTGCATCAACTTCCAATTTCAGGTTCTTGTCCTGACTTTTTTTTTTGGTGATGAGCAGTGATGTGAAAGTGTAAGATGAATAAACCCTGTTCTCTTCAATTTGGTTTTTTGTTCTAGTGTTTTGTTTTTGTTTTTTTAGCAATATAAATTATAAGACACTATATAACCTAAAGATCAAGTAAAGCTTGATGTGGAATTTGTAAAAGACAAACTGATCATCTCCATTATCCAGGAATAGCATTAAGATGGCCCGAGTGCATGCTCTCTGTTCTCCTTGTGTCAGCCCTTCTATTCCCCAGTGCTGTCTGGAACTACAAATATGGCAAGGTGAGAGTAAATATTTCAAAGTGGGGCACTGAATTTTCTGGGAAATCTCTCTTTATGGTATGATGGAAACAGCAGGGCCCTTACAATACATGGGTCAGAGAAGTTCCAGCTCATCAATATTAACCACTTAAGAAATAAAATGTATTAATCTGAGTTGTGTGTCTTAAGTGTGTGATGACTTCAGCAATAGGGGCCTACTCTCAATTCTGTAGAAGTGTCCAAGGACTATATTAATAATCCACATTGTTTGTGGGATATTTTTAGGAAAAACAAAGCAAAACAAAATAGTTAGCTTCCTATTTGTATAACAATTTATTTGAGGTAATCAACCTATAAAACATTAGTTTTTAAAATGCAGTTCATCAGATTTTGCTCAATGATAAATTAGCTCATATCTTGGGCTTGTGGCAAAGCCACTTTACTTATAAGGGTATGTAGAAGGCCAACTTAATTCATGCCCAAGGAAATTAGAGGATTCTACAATACTCTCAAGTATATATTATAATTACTTAAAGACTTCCATCTCCTAAAAGTTCAAAGACCTCTCACTAGTTCTCAGGACTGACATGGATCCTTTAGATATAATCTTTCCCATTATAACAGTAGTGATCCTTAAACAACTGAGACCATATGAACTTAATTTCCCCACATAATCATTAAAGGAACACAAGTAAGAATGAATGGCAATTTTAAAAGTACATAGGAACTTTGAAGGTTCATTACTCTCTGGAACAAATAAGGAAATGAAACTATATTACTGTAAGTTTAGAGCAATAATGTCTTAGGAATGGAGTTATCCTAAGCATAACCTTTCCAAAAGTTTTCTTCAAAGTAGCTGAAAATTTTATTTTCACACATAATTTCACCCTGCAATTACTTCAGTGGAAAGAAGGTAGCAAAGGCAACCTAGCCAGATAATGAGAGCTTTTGAAGTTGTCTTTTTTATTAAAACTCTGTCTAGCAGATATATTAGACTAAACATATTGCTGAATTACTGATGAGAAAATTTACAATATCCATTAAGGTTAGAAATATGATGATGGCAGGGCAGTGGTGGCACACACCTTTCATCCCAGCACTTGGGAGGCAGAGGCAGGTGGATTTCTGAGTTCAAGGCCAGCCTGGTCTACAAAGTGAGTTCCCGGACAGCCAGGGCTACACAGAAAATCTTTATCTTGAAAAACCAAAGAAAAAAGAAATATAATGATGAATATATATTCTGCAATGTCTGAAATAGAACAAACATATCCAGATCAGAAAGTTTGTGTTTGTATACAATCATTTCTACAAGGACATATCTGCATAGTTAACAATAGGCTTCTCAGTGAACTCCTCAGTCTGTGGGATCATTTTAAACACTATTTTTTAAATAAAGAATCTCCCATTTTCATTTGTTTATAGCTAATATTTTTATAACAAACTATTAATTTTCAGCCTTTAAATGTCTTAAATGACTTTGTCTGCTTCAAAAAACCTATTTAAACCATTTTTCTGGGGCCTGGAGACAGATCAGCATCTAGGTTCCTACTGTTTTTCAGGGTAGACAAGCTTGATTTCCATCATCCAACTTGAGTATTTCACATATACCAGCAACTCTATATCCAGGTATCTGATGCTGTCTTCTGACCTTTATGTAGACCTTCATACAATGTGTAACTTATTCTTATGTATATAAACACAAAGCCACATAATAGAACACACATACACACATACACACATAAGTAAATCTTAAAACACAAATATCTCTGTAGACTACAAAATCATATTCATCTTATTACAATAACTGTTAACCTGATACTTCCATTTTATAGATCATGTTGAATTTTCAGCATTTATTACATTTGTACTTTCCAAGGAATACTTAATTAATTGTTCCCCACACTATAAAATAAAAGAAATACATTTATGATTAATTTAACAAGTATTGTATACTGCTTTCTTTGTATCAACACCAAAATGTTTCTTAGAAATTTAAATTATTTAAGTAAAAGATGTTGTTTCAGGCTGGTAAAATGGTGTAGTGGTTAAGAACACTGGCTGCTCTTCTACAGGTGCTGAGTTTGATTCAGAGCAACCACATATGGGCTAATGACTATCTATAAAGGGAACTAAAAGTGTAATTTCTTATTGCTGTTTGGATTCCTAGGTTTCCTGACATAAGAAAAATGATTTACAGAATAGAGAGGTCCACTTTCTTTTTTCTCATGCATGGCTTTTCAAAAAATACTAGCATTTGAAGATAAGTATTCTTTGGAATAAAAGAAATCTATACTAGTGACTATAAGTAAATTTGGCCCTCCATTTATAATTAATTAATTGTTTTAAAGTAAATATAAAATATTCCAAAGGCAGAATGTTTAAGGTTTAAAGAAATAGTTTAAGCTGCAAATGTTCAGTTTCCTAAAAAAACAAAGTTTTATTGAGTACATGTTTTGAAAGAAAAAAAATTGGGTAGAATCCTGAATAGTGATAGACTAATATAGTTCTAAGCTATAGGTGAAGAACTTTTGCTGTGATGGTACATAGTAAAAAATTTAAAAGTAGAAGTAAGTGATCAAGATGAACAAAACTTCCTTTTCCTTCTAAGCTAGCCCAGTAGGTTGAGAAGAGTTTAGAGGCTAGTGTGAGTCAAAACTGTTCCCAAGTAAAATTTTTGATTAAAAAAAAAAAAAAAAAAGTAGAGATCATGAAGAAAGAAATTGCATCAAGGAAAAAAGTTTAAAATGGCAGTTCTATATCTAAGCTGATTGAGTTTTCTTTGGGAGATGTAATACGTATATCCACTCAAACTAAGGAGCCCACAATAGACCAAGTATGAATACCATCAAAGTACAACTTAGTGAACCAAGGATTCCTGTTATTTACAGAAATATGGGTGAGTAGTTACTTACAGGAGCAGAAATGACTCAAAGACAGTTTCATCAACAAAGCCTGGGTGACAGCTAACAAAAGCTGAAAACCTAGAGCACAAAGCATATTCTACCAGTAGCTAAACAGGTTGGAAAGTATGGCTCAATTGGTTTGAGCTTCTTCCAGGAAGTTCAGTTGGTCTCTGCTTCTTTCAGGAACTGAAGTTGTCCATGTGACTCTCAGTACTTTTTATTATTTTCTCTCTGGGAACATGGATCTAGTGAATATGGTCAGTTTCAGGACTTCCTGGGGTTAATTTGAGTTGTTTGCTTTCTGTGTAAATGCATTTATTTGTAGGATAGAATGCTTCAGTCTCCAAGGTAACTGTTCTAGAACACCTGGGAATGTGGCAGGTTGAGATTACAGTGTACTGAAGAATGAAGTAAAAAGATGTAGAATATAAAAACAGTAGAGTAGCCACTAACACTGGTAAAACCAAGAGCATGTTGTCATTCAACATTTTCAGGGATGGCTGCATGCCCATTCATGCAGAAATATTAAAAATCCAATGATTTAGCTGAAAATTATCAGGAAATAAAATTCACATATTTTTAATGTGATTTTTATTCATGGGAGAATCTAATATGGCAGTGTAAAATGACTTTCATATTCTTTGTCTTGTCAAGGGTCCACAAGCTATGTATGGAAGATTGCATATACCCTTCTTGTGGCATGAAAACCAGTTATCAGTGAAAAGATTTTCATATCAATTACGTTTCAAATTTCTCTGCACTCTGCTTCTGAACTGGACGGTGTCCGCAACAGTAGGAGCTTACCTTTCACTTCTAGTGGACAACCAAGGTCAATAGCAATAGAATGTGTAAGGAGTCCTTTGGAGAACCATGATCTACAACATAAGAGTACTTATCACACCTTGTGCTGATGTTTTGTAGTTGTTTCTGTTGACAGGAGCATTTTTCAGCTTAGATAGGAAAATTTAATTTAAGCTATGTATGGATATTTATACACCAAATTGCATGTATCATAGATATTTAAGGTAAATAGTTACTAATATGATTTCTTATACTTCTTTCAGACATATTGTTATCTTTTGCTTATTCTTCCTGTATTTACATCCCTCTACCTTCCCTAATTAGAGCCTCTTCCCATTTTTCTGCTTCTCCACTAGAGATCCATAAGGATTAGGTAACCTCTAATATGATTGGGAGGGAGCACAGTAGTGACTTTATGATTGATTGCTATGTTAGTTCTATTAGAATTGGTGAGACCTTGAAGAATTTCAGAAGCTAACTCTATTTTGGCCTTGTTATCTTCTCCAGCTATGTGTCCCAGGAGCCAACTCAGCTCCAGACTTATCCTCCCTAAGTTAGGGCCATCATTAACTAAAGGTCTATTGTCAGTGGCTCCTTCTGAGGAGCCCAATATGTTTACAGGGAACTGAAAATTTTTATTGCCTACAGTTTTGGACTTCTCAAGCCTAAGAAACAATTTAGTGGAAAGAAGCTGACAGAATGTATGGTAATTTTTGCCTGGTCTATATCTGAAAAAGATTAATATCCAGAAAACATATAGTTCTCAAAAAGGAAAGAATCAACAAAGTGAATGAATCATTCCTAAAATGGGCCTGACACCTGAAAAGAGAGTTCTCTATAGAAGAAAAACACTTGTTTAAAAGAATCTCACAAAGCATTTACCAGTTTTAGCAGTTAGGAAAATGCAATCAAAATATGTTTCAAATTTTATCTTATCCAAGTCAGAATGAAAAATCAAGAAGGACTGAAAACAGGTACTTGAGGACACTTAAGGAAATGGGAAATCCTCATTCACTGTTGTGTGACTATGAACTGGTGGAATAACTCGGGAATTTGGTATGTGCAATTCTCAGAAAGCTAAATATCAAACTACTACGTGACCTAGCTATATCATTTTTGGCATTTACACAAAGATGTGGGCATCTTCCTCCATAGATCCTTGGTTGGCCATGTTTATTAGTTTATTTACATAAGGAATGGAAAAAGCCTTGAACTTATGAATGGATAATGAAAACTGACTATGAGGCACTATTCAATTGTAAACAAAAATGAAATCATAAAATACATGGGCACTTGTGTAGAACTGGAAAAGATTACTTCAAATAAGGTAACCCAGACCAAGAAAAACAAGCTTCTCATGTTCCCTATGGACTTCCTAGAGAATTCAGACGTGTATGTACCTATTGTGATCTGAGTTAGTTTATCATTATTAAATAAAAACATTAATTTTCACTATTGTAAAAACTCATTTATCACGAACGTCATAAAAAATTAGAATTCAAATGATATCTGTAGAAATCTCTAGTTAAGTTTAGGGAATAACTGTAAAAAAGAAGAGGTTCTAGATACTTTCCATAGCTAATAAAGTTAGCCAAAATATTTATTTTATAATATATATATTAAATATTGATACAGGTATGTATGCAGTTAGAATACTGACATAATTGCTTGAAATCATTTCTAGGAAAGACTTGTTAAGTGTCTTCACTAAAACCAAGAAATGTGATGTTGAAATTTTCTGTCAATGATTATTCAACTTGAGTTCAGAAGAAAGAGAAGTTATTTTAGATGTAGAGTTCAAAGTAAGAACACATCATTATTACTTAGGCACTTGCCTAAAATGTCATCTTTTCTGACATTTTCACCTGTATAGAAAGACATCTGATGGACTTTTTTTTTTTTTTTTACAAGAAATAAAGTTAAAATGGTTGTCATATGAACAAAATTTTTCAAAATTATTTTTTCTCTGAATATGTCATTCAGGATTTATTTTAGATTAGACATGAATTTTGTTCTTAGTAAGGTATTGGCCCAAATGTCAGATCATTCCACTTACAACATGGAAAGAATAACATACCCCAAAATATTTTTTTCTAAACTATTAGTTTTAATAAAAGAATCTGGAAAAATAGTGACCTTTCAGACATCATAGTTCAGTAGTTGAATGATTATTATACCTTGTTGGACTCACAACTAATATCATAAATTGAGGGACAAAAGTAAACAGAAAGTTTTATGCTCACTTTCCAAGTTCATTTATGAAATAGTATAATACTCAAAAATGATTTGGTGTATTTAAAAAGTAGGAAACTAAAGTTCATTCTCAGCAACAAAAATTTTACATAGCAACTCATTTGAACAATTAATAATGTAATATGCATGAGAAAAATGAGAAAATATATTCTCAAAGTGAATCATTCATATTGGGGTTCACATTAATATATTTTGCAAGTAAAACATCACAAGAACAAAATAATGAGTTGAATTTTAAAAATGGAGAATGTACAAGGTTACAAATCCAGCAAGACTTAAGCCATAGTTGTAACTGTCTCAATAATGTCCATTTCACAGCTCTCTTAACTTTTGTGAATATTTGACGATTCACTTAAATTTATAGAGTGGAGCTGCTTATGAGTTGAGTATCGTAAGAAACATAAATAAATGTTAGAAGCTAGTCCGTTATAAAAACATTAAGTACAAAAAAAAATAGAAGAAGAAAGAGGAAAAGAAGGAGGAGAAGAAGGAGCAGGAGCAGAAGAAGCAACAGAAGTAGCAGGAACAGAAAAAACAGAAGCAGCAGCAGAAGAAGAAGAAGGAGAAGGGGAAGGGGAAGGGAAGAGGAAGGGAAAGAGAAAACCAGTAGAAGGGTGAAATGACTTCCAAGGCCTGTGACTGATCTTTGTTATGCAAAGTCTTGAATCAAAAACTGTCACAACATATACATAGATACATACTCTTTTTTATTATCAGCACTTTCAAATGAAATGCTTAATGTAGTTATTTATAATTGACTAGCATAGAATGGAAGCATACTAAAGGTCCAGGTTTTGTTGTGTGAGATTGTTTGCATTCTTTCTATAAATTGAAAAGTAAATAATTACCCAAATCTGTTGTAAGAATTTATTTACCAGTAAATTATGAGAGCTAAATGTTCAGAGTTTGGGGAAATTTTCTGAAGATGAGATTTAAGGTTGTTCCCTACCTCATGTTGCTTATTAAAATGTGTGCTTTTATAATAATTAAATAGGTGAGGATTATTAAACCCAATTGAAAGTCTAATATATTTACTTTAACAGTCAATTTTAATAATTAATAAATCTGAGAGTTTAATTTTTTAAGCAGAGAACACCCCTTTCTTCCTAATCCAGCACTCTTTTCTTTTTAGATAATTCTTATTTATTTTATATCTTCTTGTAGGATTGTTTGCTGAGATCTGTGTCCATTTTATTCTTTTATTAATTATTTAATTTTTTACATTTCAAAGATTGTCCCACTTCCTGGTCTCCCCTTCTCAATTCCCCAGCCCATCCCTCCTTCCCTTTACTTTTAAGAGAATGCTCTCCCCCCTACTCAGCCATTCACTCCACCTCACCACTCTTACATCTTAATTGAATGAGGTACTGCTAGAAGTTGACATATCTCAATGTTTAAGAAGCCTTCAGTTAATAAAATCATCTTTAAATGTCATATTTTGTGAGTCCCTGAGGTTTTAAAGACCATATATCTATTTATAGAATACCTGAGCTAGCAAAAATTGCTTGTGTCTAGTTACCTATTATCTGTTCAACTTAGGATATATATTTCTGTGATAATCGAGAGTAGTATCTCAGAAAAGCCTGAGTTTGATTGTCTGACAATTAAGCTGCATTATTTTATTATCCTAAACACTTTATAATAGCAGGTATTAAAAGGACTGGAATTAAACCATGTATTTTTAAATGAGTTGCATAGGCATAATACCTATACAAGAGTTGAGACATGTACATTATGTTATAAAAAAATTAACTTTAAATTTTCTATCAATTTACAAAGATTTATACCAATGAAAACCTTAAAACTGTGTCAGAATACAACAATTCATAGTAATGTAAACAATCTTATTTGATAATACCAATAGTTCTACATTCAAGAGTAGATTAAATAATCTACCCCTTTTTTCTATTGTTTCTATATGATAATTTTTTATTTCTCCTTTTTTCTTTTCAACCCCCTTCCCTTTGTCTAAAGAAGAAAGGATGACAGAGAAAAAGAAAGGAAAGATAGAAATCTCTGTGTCTAAGCTCCCTATTTTGTTTTCACCTTGTCCAAGGCCATAATTATGTGTAAATCATTTTCTAAAATAACATCAGAGTATAACTCATAAAATGACCAAAACCATCCATCCCAACTTAACAAATGTGATGATGGTCTTTTTATAATTGTCTTACTAAATTGGGGTGAAGAAATTCCTGTATTTCTGGCTAAAACAAAATTGAGAAAATGGTTAAGTCTTAAGAAGGTTAGCCAGCATGATATGCTGCCCAGTCTCTATATGATAAGAACATTCAGGGCCTAACTGAACTCTTATCTGGAATAGTTTGAAAAGCTTGATGAATCAAGGTCATCTGGGACCAGAAGCCTTTCCTGAAGGTATTCTAGAAACATGTTTCTGAAAACAGTACCATTCTGAGGCAGGAGTAGGTATCCCGCATCCTCGAGAATGGATATTGTCAAGGCTGTTTCCTTGGCCTTCCATTCTGCAACATATAAGCCTAATAGGCAATATGTACATCTATAAATATGTTCATATGGAATGGAATGTGTAGTGTGCACAGATCAAGATGATTTTCTACTCCTTGTGTGAAAGATAACTGTCTTTATTTAGTAGTTAGATGATCATATAACAAAACTGCAATATAAATCTCCATTCATGCAAAGAGGGAGGATGACATGCAATAATAAATTATGAAAATTCTGAGGCCAAGAAGATTTACTGGCTGTGCAGGTTGAAGTTTTGGCTGGAGACAGTTGTATGTCTTAGCCACTTTCAGAACTGTACTCAACTGGAGGGATCAGAAAATAAATCACTTGGTTTTTTTTTTCTCTTGATTTTCTTCTGTCTGTAGCCAAGATCTTCACAATATCTCTTTCTGTTAAATTTGATTTTTTTTTTTATGGGATCCAAAACCCGTTTTTTTTCCTTTCCTGTTGACATAAGTACAAACCCTTTCCTCCGACAGAACATGTCCTTTTCCTGGCAGTTTTAAGTCATTAAAAGCATAGACTGATTCAATCCCGCAGCCCCTTTTCTGTCTAGGTTTGCTCTATTTTGACCTGTCTCAAAAACAATGTATAATACCATCATAATCCTTGAACTTATAGTCACCATCATTTTGAAAATTTAAAACAATCAATATTGTTATTTACTGAGACAGGGTTTTTCTGTGTAGCCTGGGCTGACTTGGATTTCTTCTGTAGATTAGGCAGGCTTCAAACTCACAGGGGACCTCTCTGTCCCTGACTTTGTTTACCATGTATTGAGATCAGAAGAATGAATTTCTTTTCTTAGTATTTATGTACCCCCTTTCTCTTAATTTAATATCCTTTTCTGTATTCAACTTTATTTAAATTCCATTCCATTTAGAGTGTAAACGTATTCCCAAGCCATCATGTAACTGTTCAGAATTTTTGGCTTGGGCTATGTGCCATGTAGCAGGCTGAGCAGTCACCAGTTTCCCTGTGGAAGCCGATGTCCAAGAAGACCAGCTGCTCAGAGCAGTATGTCCCTTTATTTCATGTTATGTTTTATGAGTTGGCATTAGTCTTTCTGTGGAGCCCTACATTTCACGGAGACTCTGTTGGCTGTTCAAAGTCACATAATATTTTATTTACATTACGTATTTATAATTTTTGGCTATGGGAACCACGCAGTGTGCACAGAGAGGCAGGATGTCCAGGGCTTCATTGCACAACCAGGACATTCAGAACCTTTGCAGCTAGGCTCCAAAGCTGTGTCTATGGAAGAGCAGAACAGCACCAAGGAAGAGCCCAGGCTGGCGTTTGAGCCTGTTGGTTTGGAGCTCATGAACTGGGCTGTCTGGTGTGCAGCCAGCTTGGGGGAATGAAGCTGAAATTTAGCTCATGCTTTAAACACCCCCCACCCCAGAATCACATGTGCCAAACTAGCATGAACTCCAACCTCTGTTGGAACCCTGCAAGACTTGGTGAAAAACTGACATTACTAAGGAATTACCTCTCCCTGCCTTCTTAGTTGCCATCATGGCTTTTATCTGGGAATCTGAAATCTCAGTGGGTTAAAAGTAAGTTCTTGCCATACACTACTTTGCCAAAATGTTGTAGTAAATATTAGTTGGGGATTTCTACCTCACCTTAGATCATTTAGTTCCCAGATAAAAGACATAAAACCTTTATATTTCTAATAGCCTTACAAGCACTAGAGCTGGGCAGATAGAAACCCTCTAAATTATTTTATCTACTCTCCTGACAATAACCTTGAGCTATTGCCATGTTGTACCTCGGTTGCTCTTCCTCCAAGTGGTCAGCCCTCATGGCCATGTTCTCATGATTCTCCTGTCCCGTGGATTCTTCTTCTTTCTTAATCTCTCTGCTCTCTTTGTATTCTCTGCTCAGACACCAAGCCCCTGGAACTGAAGTCCCACATATGTCTCTTCTGCCCAGCTATAGGCTATAGGTATATTTATTCCACCAATAGTTTTAAATTAAGGACCAATATTACATAACATCATTTGGTGTATATGAGGATTTTCTCATCCCGGAGGCAACCAGATTTTGGGGGCCAGTATTTAGCATTGCAATACATAACAACAGAGCAAACCTCAACACACATTTTGAAAAGAAACATTAAACCTTTAATCACACCTCAACTCTCACATATTGATAGTAAGAGACTTCAATATCCCATAGTTCATCCAGATAAAAACTAAACCAGAAATACTGGAGCTAATAGATGTTATAAACCAAATGTACCTAAAAAATATTTACAGAACATTTCACCCAAATGCAAAATTATATAACTTCTTAATATCTCACAGATTTTGTACAAAATTGACCACATAACAGTTCACAGTGCAAGTCTCAACAGATTAAAAAAAAGGGAAGAAGAAATAAGCCCACAAATCCTATCAGATCTACTTGGATTAAAGCTGGATTTCAACAACAGAAACAACTACAAACTCATGAAAACTGAACAATTCTTTACGGAGTGACTACTGAGACAAAGCAGAAATAAAGAAAGACAACAAACACAAACTTATGGTACAAAAGGAAAGCAATGCTAAGAGAAAAGTTTTAAACATTAAGTTTCTATATTTAAAAAAAAATATCTCCTATTAACAACTTAACAGCACAAGTGCAAGTTCTAGGACAAAAATAAGCAAACTCCCACAAGAGGAGTAGAACACAGAAAATATTCAAACTGAGGATTGAAATCAAACAAAATTAAAGCAAAGAGAACTATACCAAGAAACAATGAAATAAGGAGCTGTTGAGAAAATTAACAAAACAGACCACTCACCCATTATCCAACCTACTAAACAGTGGAGAGTATCCAAATTAACAAAACCAGACACAAAAAAGGGAGATATATAAGAAGACTCTGAAGAAATCTCAAAAAACAACAGATCACAATCTAAAATCCTGTAGTCAAAAAAATTGGAAAATCTAAAAGAAAATGGATACTTTTCTCAGCATATACCACTTACCAGAGTTGAATCACATCAGATAAACAATTTAAATCGACCTAAAATCCCTAAGGAAATATAGTCATTAAAATTCTTCCACCTAAATAAAGCCAAGGCCCAGACAGTTTTAGCTCAGAATTCTACCAGACTTTCAAAGAAGGGTTAACATCATCAAATTATTTCACAAACCCGAAATACAAGGAATGTTGCCAAATAATTTTATGAGGTCATAGCCACTCTGAATCCCAAACCACACAATCATTCAACAAAGAAGACTATTACAGAACAACTTTCTTTATGAATACACTTGAAAATCTACTAAACAAAATACTAGCAAATTGAATCCAAGAACATCTTAAACAGATCATCCACCATAATCTAGTAACCTTCATCCCAATGATTCAGGCATGGATCAACATATAGAAAGTAATCCATGCAATTCACCATATAAATAAATTTAAAGGAAAAAAAAAAAAAACATGGTGATCTCACTAGATGCTGAAAGGGAGTTTGACAAAATCCAGTAATGATTTATGGTGAAAGTCGTTAAGACATTGGTGATACAAAGAATGTACCTAAAAATAATAAAAGCAATTTAAAACAAACCTATAGTCATAATTAAACTAAGTAGAGAGAAACTCATAGCATTGCTCTACAATCAGAAACAAGAGGCGATCTCTTCATATCAATTCAATGTAGTACTTGAAGTTTTAGCTGGAGCAATAAAACAGCTGAAGTTGATTAAGGGGATACAAACTAGAAAAGAAGTTAAATATCTATATTTGTATATTAGAAAACAGCACACATAAGCAACACCTAAATTTCTACCAAGGAATCCCTATAGCTGATAAACATCTTCAGTGGTTTGGCTGGCTACAAGATTAAACAAAAAACAAAACAAAAACAAAAACAAACAAAAAACAAAAAAAAAAGGAAAAGAAAGAAATTAGCAGCCCTTCTTCTATATGTAGAAAAGACAAATTATCTGAAAAATCAATGAAACCCTACCCTTCTCAATTATCTTCTCAATATAAAATATCTTGGGTTAACCCTAACCAGCCTCCCCCCCCCCAATAAAGACTTGCATGAAAAAACCTTTAAGTATTTGAAGAAAGAAATTAAAGAAGATACATATGGAAAGATCTACAAGCTCATAGTTCAGTAAAATTAACATAGTAAAAATGGCCATTATTCCAAAAATCAGTCTACAAATTCAATGAACTTCCCACCAAAATTCTAGCACAATTCTTCACAAACCTTGAAAAAATTATTCATTTTTGTATGGAAAAATAAAAAACCCAGAATAGCTAAAACAATCATGAACAATTAAAGAACTTCTGGAGGTATCACAATCCCTAATTTAAAGCATTACTGCAAGGATATTATTATTAGAGAATTCATGATATTGTCATGAAAACAGAGAAATTGATCAGTGGAATCAAATACAAATCAATTCCTGACATACTTCTATGGAAAATTGATTTTTGATAAAGAAATCAGAATACACAGTGGAAAAAAAATCTTCAAAAAATGGTGATGGTCTAACTTGATGTCTATGTGTAGAAGAATGCAAATAGAATGGCATTTATTACCCTGCATAAAACTCAAGTCCAAGCGGAAAAAAAAAAATAAAACGGTCTGAATGTTAATCTATGCACACTGAACATAATAAATGAGAAAGTAGGGAAGAACCTTGAATGCATCTGCTTAGGAACCAACTTCCTAAACAGAACACCAATGGCTTAAGCACTAAGAACAACTAATAAATGGGAAATCATAGATTTGTAAAGCTTCTCTATGTAAGGCAAACCCACTATCAAAAGAACAAAACTACAGCCTACAGAATGGGAAAAGATTTCCCCATCTCTACATCCAATAGAATGATAAACCAAACAATACAATTAAAAATGCAATAGAGATCTAAACAGAATTATCAGAAGAGGAAACTCAAGTGACTGAGAAACTCTTACAGAAATGTTCAACATTCAAAGGTACCAGAGAAATGCAAATTAAGACTACATTGAGATTCCATCTTATACCTGTCAGAACTACTAAAATCAATGACACAAATGATAGTTCATGATGATGAGATGTGGCACAAGAAGAGCATCCCTCCATTGGTGGTGAAGGACATAGTGACTGTTTGCTCAGCCAATATAAAAACTAATAAGGCAGTTCATCAGAAAATTTGGAATCAATCTACCTCAAGATCAAGCTATACCACTTTTGGGCATATGCCCAAAAGATATCCCATTCTACTAAAAGGATACTTGCTCAACTATGCTCATACAGGCTTTATTCATAAAAGCCAGACTCTGGAAACAATTTAGATGTTTATCAACAGAAGAATGATTAGAAAAAATGTAGTATATTCATACAGTGGAATTTAATAAGCTTTTAGAAAAAAATGACATCATGAAATTTGTAGACAAATGGAAAGAACTAGAAAAAATTATTCCAAGGGAGGTGACACTGACCCAGAAATACACACACGATATGTGCTCACTAATAAGTGGATATTGGATTTGTTATGGATAACTACAATTCACAGACCCTGATAGAGCAAGAAATGAGAAGGGTTCTAGTGAGGACACTGGGATAGTAAAATAGAATAGATTTTTTGCAGGTAGACTGGAAAGTAGTGATGCAAACAAAAGGGATCAGATTGGAAAGGTGGGAATGGTTGGAAGGAGGACAGTTAGAGATGACTTGAATAGGTGGACATAAAAGGGACTATGTGAAAACCTAGTTCAGTGAAACATTCTGGAACACATGAAGGTGACTGTAGCAAGGATTCTTGTCCCGCACTACCATCTCGCCAGCAAGAACGACGCAGCACACAAAGGATCCTTCTGCAGTAAAGCTTTAATGCATCTTGAGAGGGAGAGCATAAGCTTGCCAAGAGTGGAGACCCCGAACAACAGAACACCCGTCCCTTATATAGGCCACAGCGCTCGCCTGGGACGTGGAGCTTCCCCATTGGCTCCCCGCACATTAGGCCAGATGACGCCACGAGAGGCTGAGACTCTGAGGTGGAAAATTACCAGGTGCATGCGCACTAGCCTGTTTACAACTTGTCCTTGGCCGAATGTAGGCGCCATCTTGTAATGGCGAATGTGGGTGCGACTCGGGCGGCTCCCCACAGATTCTTATATTTTAAGATATGGAACTTGAATAAGCCAGCTTCTGTAACCTGACAAAGCTCACAGTGGTGAGATTGGGATACCAACTCAGCCATAAATCCTTAGACCCACACCTGTCCTGGCTGCATGGTAGATGTGCTGGCAAAATAGTGAATCAGAGATTGTAAGACTAACCAATAAATGACTGGACTAACTTGACAGCCAAGCCGTGAGAGGGTACCCATATGTGATAATGACTGTGTGGTCAGGAACAAGAAGCTGAATGGCTTAGAGTCATGGGTAGCCACAAACATAACTGAAAAAAAAAATTGAAATGATTCCTATTGATATTTGCTATACTCATAGATCTGTGCCTAGATCAATTAATATCATGGAGGCTTTTGCCAGCAACTGATGGGAACATATGCATAGACTCCACACCCAATCTCAAGTGGAGCTTGGGCAACCATGCAGAAGAGGGGAGGAAGAATTGTAGGCACCAGGAGCCAGAAGGGTCAGGACACCAGGAGAACCTATAAAATGAACAAGAAGGGCATCTCACAGAGAATGAAAAGACAATTGATTATGGAAACTGAACGGTTCAGTGTTATATTCTCTGCATACATGCTGTGATTGTTTAGCTCGGGGTTTTTGAAGAACTCCTAAAAGTGAGATAGGGAGTGTTTTTCGCTATTTTCCCATTCATGGGACCTCTTTTCTCCTACTAGGTCGCCTCATCCAGCCTTGAGATGAGAAGTTGTTCCTAGTCATATTATAGCTTGATAAGTAATGTTTTGTTTATGTCAACAAGTAGACTTTTTTTTTCTGAAGGGCAATGAGCAAAAGTAGATCTGAGAGAGAATGGAGGTTTGGGGGAGAACTGGAAGGGATGAGGGTTGTGGAGGCTATAATTATATGTATTTTATGAGAACAATAAATTGAAAAGAAAAAGTACATAATGTATTTTCCCTTTAACTCTTTTCAGATCCACCCCCTCCCTATCACCTACCAAGTCACATTCTTGTTCTTTCTCTGTTTCTTTCTCAAACAAATTCAAGAACTACAATGAAGATGAAAACTGAAACAAAGAAGTCAATGAAGAATGAAGAAGAAAGGAGGGAAGAAAGGAAGGAAGGAAGGAAAGAAAGAAGGAAGAAAAGAAAAGAGAAAGAAAATCAATAAGCAGTTTAGCAGCTTTGTTGATGATGGAGCAATGCTGTGCCTATAGGCTTATTAATACTTGATCAGCTTTCTTTTCATTGCTGTGCTCTTTGTTTTTTATAATAAATTAATTAATAATGATAATTCTTATTAATAACTATTATATATTATATTGTATACCTATTATATTATATTGTATACCTATTATATTATATATAATACCTATTACATATTATATACCTAAAATACCTATTATATATTATAATAATAGGTATTCCCCTAAGAAACTGACTCAAAGGAACAAAACACCTTCCTGAAAACAGCAAATGCAGATATCAGTCCTTAGATCTATAATCACCACAAATTCTAACCTCTAGATGCCAGGATAAGAATACAGTCAACAACAGGCATTGCAATATATCTATACCAGAGTGCGGTGGGCCTTAAATATTCCAACATAGCTAAGGCACAAGAAAAAGATCTTAAAACTAACTGTGTGAACGTGGTAGAAGTCCTTAGAGAGGAAATTAATAAATCCCTTAAAATATTCAGAAAAACAAAAAAAAATTTACAAAAATGAATAGTTTCCTTACAGAATGCCATGAGAATACAAACTATTGGGAAAAAATTAGTACTACAAATTCAGAAAAAATTCCTCAGACCTAAGTTTGACATCTGAGTGCTCAATCTTCTGTGCAACAACTAAAGATTAAGTGCTGATCTTTCTGACAACTGAAGACTGCTTCTTCAATCAATCATACAAGTTTCAAACAACTAAGTCTATCTAATTTTAAATAATTAAGAAAACTTTTACTAAATTATACATTTTTCTCAAATTTATCCTTCACAGATCTCTGATAACATTGATAGATAACTAGCTTTAAAAATAACAAACTCCGAGCTGAGCTGCCAGATCGGTGCATTTAATGTATATTGTCGAATTTGCTGACAGCCTTCACACCGAGAAAGATTTGGAGTTTCTAAAGGTTATGAAAAACAAACAAGTAAGTTATGTTCATAAAGGGAAAAAGGAATGACACAAGTTACGCAGGTCCTAGAAAATATATTAAGATCTAAAGTCATGAAAGCTTATTTAAGCCATTTATGGGTCTGAGAAAGTAATTTAAGGTTTATGAAAAGTTGTTTCAGATTTCTTTCCTCCTCTCTATGCTCTTGTTTGGGTCTCAATCATTGCTCTCTGTCACCTATATTTGGAATACACAACCAGTTCTTTAGAACCTTCCAAATTTCTCCCTTAGCTTGTTACATTCCAGGTTTTTTCTCCTCATTCTCTCTATTCTATTCTGTCACTAGGAAAGGATGTCCTGTCCAAAACTAACATAAATTTTGACTTTTCTCCAGAAGTAGCCCTTGGTATACTCCTGCATCTCCTCTCTTTCTTTCTTTAGACCCAACTTGTACACTCTCTCACTCTTGAAAATCCTAAAACCCCTCCTATTCCCCGCCTACTGCTTTAGTTAATGCCATGGTATGGAGTGCCACCTTCCCTCTCTCACTGCATACCGTACTCAAAGACTCATCTGCCTACATTTCCATCCCCCAATACTCCCTACACTTCTTAGCTTCTGCCTGGTCCTCAAACCAGTTATTTCTAAGATTCGGCTCCTCATCCTATAATACTTTCCACTGAGCCAGGACCTTTGCTCCACTAACTGTTGTCTCACTACACTCTATTTTTTTTTTTTTTTGAGACAGGGTTTCTCTGTATAGCCCTGGCTGTCCTGGAGCTCATTCTGTAGACCAGGCTGGCCTCGAACTCAGAAATCAGCCTGCTTCTGTCTTCCAGTGCTGGGATTAAAGGCATGTGCCATCATTGCCTGGCTCGTTACACTCTTAAGTCTCTAAAGTTAGGCTGTCCTCTTCATTATCCCTGACAGCACCACAGACATTTTAGTCCGAAGTATTAATGACCCTTTCCACTTAATACTCCCGAATATACATACCCAAGACCTTTTAGCCTTCACATAGATGAATATTGATATTCAATAATCCTGACAACTGACTTGGAATATCCTTCCCCATAGATTCAGAGACAGTGGCCACTTTTTGTGGCCAGCCATTCTGTAGGATAAGTGGACCATGCCACCAGAGGAATGGGCATGGGATTGGTGAGGTGGATCATGGTCAAACCCAAGATATCTCAGAATCAGATACAGTCTGAGTGGAGATAACTTCCTCCCACTTTCCATGGATGCCCTGGGACTTGTAATCACTACCTTCAAGTAAGTGATCATAGGCAGTCACATAGTATAGCACCTGGAATTCTTCCTCATTTAAATAAAGCATCATCAGCATCTTAGCCTCAGCCAATAGAATATATTTACCCCAAAGTCCCATTCCACTTTCCAAAGTTTAGATGGTTCCTGTCCACAAGGAAGGAAGTGAACAAGTTATTTCATCAAGAATTGCCTGTGACTGGCTGTTTTTACTGACCTGTAACTCTTGGGGTAATCCCTCCAAGTACTCATTGTTGGACCTTGTACCCTTAGCCAGGCTCTCATTGATAGATAGCACAAGCTCACATCAAAATGGGGGCTCCCACCACTGTCTCCACTGCCACCACATCAGCTGCCATGGGGCCCTGAAACATGGACACCTGCTGGCCATTGTAACCTGCTTATAACTTTTCTAGGAATACCAGTTTTGGTATTCTGGATCTGAATCCTGTGGACCTTACTCATTCCAGACTTCACTTCACCCTCCCCAGTCTGGTGTATACCAACATCTGATGCCTTAAAAGAAAGACAAGAGAGAGTCTGAACCCCACCCATTCCTGCCTTTGTCCTGCCCTCTCTGAGCAGGTATACTGGCAGTGCCTGGGCATCCCACCATGAGAAGTGGAACCCAGAACCACAGTAATCCTATAGACTCATCCTGCCTTCTCTCTTTTTTCCTCCTTCTTGCTTCAGTACACAGACACCTTCCTCTTTTCCAGTCCAATTGATGATAGCCAATCTGACACTGCCTCACTCTTCAGTTTCCTCACTTCCAGAACTTGCTAGCCCTCAATTCCAGAATTCAACTTTCTCTCTCCAAGTCACCTACATTTGGTTCTCTGTCACATCAATCTTGGATTCTCCCTCATGTCAATACATATACACCTCACTTTAAAACTACCTTGTCCATCTCCACTTCTTATCATTGCCCTTATGGCCAATTTCTGCCACTCATGGGTTCCCAAATACTCAATCCTTATATATTGCCTATACAAAGCCACTTCTGTACCTCTTCATGGCTTCCTTCCTCCCATTCACAAATCATTACTTAAACATAAAATGTTCTCCTTTCTGCCACAGATCTTCCACTATTCTGGTAAAAATAAGAAAGAAAAAAAAGGGGGGGAAGAAAAAAGAAAAAGAAAAACTTCTCAGAGATCCCCACCCCATCCCGGTTAAACACAAGAGGATCCTTTAGCTACTCTGTCTGCACTTTTTGTATGGATGCCAGCTCCTTCCTGTAAGATAGCCAACAGACTGACCCCTCTATTATCAATGGGCATCCTCAATGGCTGGTTCCTATTCTCTCAAGTTTACTTATTCCTGACAAATATAATCTTTCTTCTTGTACTCCTATGTCACACTTTTCCTCTGTCTAAAGGATTGAAAACTTTTTGTTCCATCTGACTCTTCTCAATTCATAAACTCCTCAGACCTCCTCTGATATCACTCTAAATAAATCCTATACTCCCAATTACAAGACAGAACCTTTCTCTCTCTCTCTCTCTCTCTCTCTCTCTCTCTCTCTCTCTCTCTCTCCCTCTCTTTCAGACAAGCCCTTACTTAGGTCAATGTCATCAGACAAACTCTCTCCTAAACTTCATTCATACCTCCTTCAATATCTCTCACTACTTTTTGTGTGTGTGTGTGTGACTCATTTCAAAATGTTTCGTTAGTCCTAGACCCTCTTGCAGTAGATATTCCAATTGTCAATGCTCTAGCTCCATTACTGACAGTTTGTTCATCCAAGTCTGCCTTTGGGAACCAAAGCCAAGTTCTTTCAACATTTTCACAACAATTTTCAAAACCTGTTACAAGCCATCCCTCTCAATGCTTGCCAACAGCCTTCAGTCATCTGTGTTCCTAAAATATCTCAATTTCGGAATTGAACTTATTTCCCTAGAAAAAATATTATAATATAAATATAGCAAAAATCTCTCAACTTATATTATCTCCAACACAATTAGATCCTGCTTTCAGATAGCAGTTGTTTCTCAGCTAATTTCTCTGCCCAAATATTATAGGTCATATAATTTTTTCTCAAGAACTCTCAAGCAGGTTCCAGATAAGTATACCTGTCAGCTAGCATCCTGTTTTTCTACTTAATGCCTATTCCTAAGGCTGGCATCTCTTCCCCTTTCTCTGATCTTCAAAATCTACTTCCGTACTCCCACTACTATGAACCTACAAATTTTCACTGTAGATTCAAGATTTAAAAAACCTCTAAACTCCCTAAACTTACCTCAGTCTCTTATTTATCTGGTCCAATGGACTTTAAATCAACTTGAGACTAGAGCATCTCAAGTTCCAGATTCAGCTGTTTTCTCAGAATTTCCATCCTGTTCTAGCCTCATAGAGCACACTTCCCTAGTCTCTGATGGTCACGTAGTACATGGACATCAAGTGACACAGCCTACTTTTCCCAGCCATGACCAACAACCCAATCTTCTTGAATATCCTAGTAATGACTTCCCAGTGTCAACTGGAAGCAACCAGACTGAACAGTGAACACTTGCCTAACACCCAGAGACCCAATTATAAAACAAAAAAAGTGGGAATGAAAGGACTCTAGCCAGCCTGTACGTGACAAACATGGCTCTGGAGGCCTTGTCCTTCTCTTCTCCCTCATTCCTTCTGCCTTCAAAATAAAAATAAACAAAAAAAACAAAACAACAAAAATAACCTATTAGATTCTTTTTCTTTTTTTTGTGTGTCTATTTTTATTATCCCACAGTGAAAAACATTAATTTTCTTTCTGCAAAATATTCAGTTCATTGCCAATGTAACTTTTTTTTTGATATTTATATTTCAAATGTTTTCCCCTTTCCAGGTCTCCCTTTTGGAAATTCCCTATCCCATCCTCCCTCCCCTTGCCTCTATGAGGGTATTCCTCCACCCACCCGCCCACTCCCATCTTCCCTCCCTGGCAGTCCCCTATACTGTGGTATCTAACACCCTCAGGCCCAAGGGCCTCTCCTTTCACTGATAGCCAACAAGGCCCTCCTCTGCTACATATATGGCCAGCACTATGTGTCCCTCCATGTGTATTCTTTGGTTGATGGATCAGTCTCCTAGAACACCTGGGGATCAGGCCAGTTGACACTCCATGGGGCTGCAAACTCCCTCAACTCCTTCAGTCACTTCTCAAACTCCTCCATCTGGGACCCCATGCTCAGTCTAATGGTTGCTGTAAATTGAATCTTGGGTATTCAGAACTTTTGGGTTAATATCCACTTATTAGTGAATACATACAGCATTCATTCTTTTGGGACTGAGTTACCTCACTCAGGATAATATTTTCAAAATCTTGGAAAGATCAGGAATTCAAGGCCCATACCTAAACATAGTAAAAGCAATATACAGCAAACCAATAGCCAACATCAAACTAAATGGAGAGAAACTTGAAGCGATCCTACTAAAATCAGGGACTAGACAAGGGTGCCCTCTCTCTCCCTATCTATTCAATATAGTACTTGAAGTTCTAGTTCGAGCAATTGGACAACAAAAAGAAGTCAAAGGGATACAAATTGGAAAGGAAGAAATCAAAATATTACCCTTTGCAGATGATATGATCATATACTTAGGTGACCTGAAAAACTCCACCAGAGAATTGCTACAGCTGATAAATACCTTCAGCAAAGTGGCCGGATATAAAATTAACTCAAACAAATCAGTAGTCTTCCTATACTCAAAGGATAAACAGGCTGAGAAAGAAATTAGGAAGGGGATACCCTTCACAATAGTCACAAACAATATAAAGTATCTTGGTGTGACTCTAACCAAACAAGTGAAAGATCTGTATGACAAGAACTTCATGTCTCCGAAGAAAGAAATTGAAGAAGACCTCAGAAAATAGAAAGATCACCCATGCTCATGGATTGGCAGGATTAATATAGTTAAAATGTCCATCCTGCTGAAATAATCTACAGATTCAATCCAATCCCCATCAAAATTCCAACTCAATTCTTCATAGACTTAGAAAGATCGTTTCTCAAATTCATTTAGATTATTTTTCTAAAGCTGGCTATCAAGATACATTCTTCTATTTAAACACTTTCTCCTCCTGAAGCTGACTACCAAGGTTCAGTTAACCGATTGAAGCCTAGCAATGAAAAAACCCCTTTTAGTTCACCTAATTATTAAGCCCTATTAAAATTGAACACTTCATCCTAAGACAGAGGACCTTTTAAAATAGGTTTCCCTTTATAAACTGCCATTTTCTTTCCTTTTTCCTTCCTTCCTTCCTTCCTTTCTTCCTTTCTTTTTTCTTTTCTTTTTCTACCCCACTCCCACCTCCAGTGAGGATCATTTATTGGGGTAGGCAGCATCAATCTTTCTTGGCCACCTCCTTCCTCTTGGCATCAAGCTCTGCTCCTCCCACACTCTCTTGGCAAGTCTGTGCATGCCCACCATCTTCTTGATAAACTTGAATCCATGCTTGTCCTTGGACACTTGGAACAACTCCAGGGCACACCACTCCTAGGGTGTGAAGATGCACACCTCTTGGATTATGTAACGTGAGAACTCGGTGTGCTTGGTGAAGTGCCCACAACGCTGGTTGTGTCTCACTTGCTGACATTCTTTGCCAGCTTGTGGCCCTTGTTGAGGCCCACGGCCATGGGATAGTGCAGGGCCATCCATGGCTCCTGTCTCTGGCGGCTGAGACAGGAAGCATAAACTGCCATTTTCTTATGGTCCATATTTATCTCCTCTCTATCTCCATTCTGGGGCAAATACTCCTTCCACCTCCACTTCGTTTCTTTCCCTTTCTCCCTTATCCTTTATCTCCTAACTTTGTTTCTTATTCCTTATGTTTTGTCCCTCTACGGCAAATAAAACTACTTTGTGCTGATAACTTGGTCTTGGAGATACTGATCTTACACACACATACATACACACACACAGAGAGAGAGAGAGAGAGAGAGAGAGAGAGAGAGAGAGAGAGAGATACACACATGCACACATGCATGCACATATGAACACACATGGTCAGATGTTCTTTGCCCTATGGTCATTTGTTGATTCAGTAGTGGCCTTTGTCAGCTAAAAGGAGAAGCTTCTTTTATGAGGGGTGAGAGCTACAATTTTCTCTTGGTGAAAGGATAAATATTTAGAATATAGTTAAACTGATTTTGGAAATTGGCAATCCTGAGCTCTCCTCTAGAGTCTATTTCCTTACCAGCTATGACTGTTTGGCTAAATTTACAATAGCAACCATGTATTCTCTCATATTGGGGATCTGCAAATCCAGTTAAACAGGTGTTGTCTGCCCCCAGATGTGTGATATTATTGAATGCTTAGAGATGGCTTATCATGCTGGTGAAATTTATGTGATTTATAGTTTGTCCAGATAGGCTGGATATTATGGTGGTTTGAATGAGAATGTCCCTGAAATGCAGAACTATTTGAATACTTGGCCTTCAGATGGTAGTGCTCTTTGGATCTCTGGATACATTTAAGAGGTATGCCTTGTTAGTATGCCACTGGAAAAGGAATTTGAAAGTTAAAAGACTTAGACCATTTCTAGAGCCCCAACCCCACCTCTCATTCCTGATTTTTAGTCCAAAGCGTGAGCTCTCAGCTTTATCTACCCTGTATTCCCATGTACTTTCCTCCCATTAGAATTTGTAATCCAAATAAAGTCTTTCTTTTCTAAGTTATCTAGGTCATTGTGTTTTACTACAGCAATATAAAAGGACCTAACACTGATAGTATGAGATCTAGTCCTCAGAAATGAGACTTCTGGGTCAGTTGAAGCTTGATTCCTTGAAGCTTTAACCTGGACCACATCATTTCCTGGCAGCCTATATAAGGAAAGTAGCTTTTGTTCATTGTCATCTGTTTGCCATCTATTTGCTAGCACATCTATTCATTTACTTCCATTGAAGTCTACTTCTGTGAGATTTCAGCATATACTTAAGAATAGACACCAAGCCTGGTTGACTGAGCAAGTATTGGATTTTTGGACTTTCAGTTCACAGTCATCCAATGTTGGATTAGCTGAACTAAAGCCTGTAAAACATTCCAATAAATACCCATGATAGGTCCACATTTGATAGGTGTTAGAAAAGGGAGAAAATTGGTTCATTATTTACACGGCACTAGTCATGGTTCTCTAGAGTAACAGAATTTATAGAATGAATCACTCTCCACCCTCTTCTCTCTGTCTCTCTCTATTCTCTGTCTCTGACTTTCTGTCTCTGTCTGTCTGTTTCTGTCTGTCTCTGTGTGTCTGTCTGTCTCTCTCTCTGTCTCTCTCTATGCATGCATGCATGTATATATGTATATATGCTCATGAATAATGTATCAAGTTTCTCTTCTTTATAATACCTATCAAATGTGGATGGGTTTTATTCACTTGTATTCCCTGTACATTTGTGTAATAGAAGGTAAGGGGCCATTTGGACCTACAGCAGTTTAAAGTACGTGTACAATAAAGCAAATTGTATCTTCACAGCGAACTTTTAGGGGGACTCATTCACCATCATATATTTACGTATATTCAGGTATGCCTATGGTTAACTAAGATGCATTATGGGAGGAGACATGTGTAGTGAGCTAGGGCTTGCATAAACTAATCCTGTCAGTCAGCATAAAGAAGCACCTAAGCAACACATTTCTTTTTCTCTTAAGCTTATTAAAATCTCCCATAACAATAATTGTGGCCAAAAGCCCCTAACAACCCCTAACTGTGGCCCATAAGCATCTTCACTAACCTGAAGTATTGTTTGATATTTCTTATTGCTTTCTTAAAATAAAATTGTCTTTCTATTTTGTAACTTATTTGGAATTTTATTTCACTTTTCAGTAAGCAGCTGAACCAGGAAATAACCAGCCTAGACTCCACTATCAGTATCACTTCCTACTTGCTTGACTTTTGCTCAGTCTGGTTTTTCAAAGATTCATGTACTACCATTTACTTATTTTTTCTCAGTCTGTCCATCTCCTATTATACTAAATTAATATTTCTATAAAAATAATTGTTATGACAGCTTTAATGTTATCTCTGTGTTAAAATATCTTTTTTCCCTCATTTACTCTGTATACTTTCCCTGATAATTTGAATGTCACACTTTCAGTTTTGCTTTATGTTCACAAATCTCTTCTTTATCTGGTATGTTACTGGATATGTGTGATGTATTCAGTGCTGCCTTTAATTGTCTAGAGGAGCTTTATAATGCAACAGTACAATTTCAAAGACAATTTCCAGTAAGAAGAATGCAATGGAACTTAGAAACTTGCATTCTAAGGGTTAATGAGATATCATTCTGATATAGTAAAACCAGTGAAATGTTTCTCTCTGGAGCAAGCTTAATGATTAAATACTTTATACTTTAAAACTGCATCACTGCACATGCTGGAACTAAGCCAGGGAATCAGTTAAGCTAATCTTTTGCTTCATTTACAATCCTTTCAGAAAGAGAAATATCATGTGATAAGCTGAAAACTTCCCCAGGCCAGTTAGTTTCAGGAATGTTGATGTGTGGAAAATCCAGCAAGCATACAGTGTAAAACACAGAATTGTATTCCCAAGGAAATTTTGCCATTTTTTCTTTTCAGGAAGTTTGACTTGTATAATGAAACTAGACTATGTTTCTCATCAAGTAATGTCTAAAAGCCTTACATGGGTGTTTTAAAGCTCTGCATTGAATTGAATTGATCTGATTGAAATGATATTTTTTCAAAGTTAGTACTTTGAGAATTATATATAATTTAATTTGATTATATTCACTAGCACAACTGCTTACAGATTCACACCACTTCCATGTGCACTCAACTTGGTATCTTTTTATTTTATTTATTTTTTAAGGAAAAATAATTCCAATCGGGGCTGCCCATACATTCTTAAAAGTATTGTTTTCCAAAGGACTATGGTCGACTTATCAGAGGCCATACCCATAAAGTTTACTTTTCCTTCTTCAAGCATCTATCCATAGCTTCTCAGCTAGGGGTAGGACTTGTCACAATCAGTAAGTTTATATATGCAACTGTCCTGCTGCATCTAGAAAACAATGCTTGCTTGTAATTATTTATCACCTTTGACTTTACAATATTTTTGCCCCTTC
Source organism: Rhynchomys soricoides (assembly GCA_019843965.1). Classification (NCBI taxonomy): domain Eukaryota; kingdom Metazoa; phylum Chordata; class Mammalia; order Rodentia; family Muridae; genus Rhynchomys; species Rhynchomys soricoides. The sequence continues at coordinate 16,529,087 of JADRCH010000067.1, read as the reverse complement.
TTCCAAAATAATCCTGGAGCCTTAAAAGAGGGAATTGTGATACAGATATCCTACCTAGGGCTGAATATTTTGCATTGTTTTATTCATTGGATTTTGGTCACTTGTGGATCTCTCTGTTAACCACTACCTACTCAATAAAAAGGTTTCTCTGATGATGATTAAGATGAAGTAATGTATGAGTATAAGAAGTTATTAGGAATCAATTTTAACACCATGTCCTCAAATTTCTGGCTATTATGAATAGAGCACAAATGAGCTTGGATAAGTAGGTATCTCTACAGTAGGATATGGTCTTTTTAGTAAATGTCCAAGAGCAAAAAGAATGTAGCATAAGTATATTCTAGATTTATTTTTAGTTTTTAAAGAAAAGTAGTTTGCCCACATTGGCCATATCAGAGTGAACTCCCATATCCATGCCAGGATTTTTGTTGTTGCTGCTGCTGCTGCTGCTGTTGTCTTAACTGTTGTTGTTTGCTCAGCAAATATGAATGGGATAAAACAAACTATTAAGATTGTTTTAATTTGCATTGATATGATAGCTAAAGATATTGAACATTTCTAAAATGTTTCTCAGCCATCTGTTTATCATCTGCTCAGAACTGACTTTTTAAAATTGGTTTGTCTGCTTTCTTAACTCTTTCTTCAGATCAGTTTTATTATATTATTCATAATGGGAGGATAATAATCTTCATAGACTATGGCCAGTCAGTGAAAGCAGACTGGTAAAAGATTGAAAGTGATGTTTATGTGTCAGTTTGTTGTATTTATTAAGAGCAGTTGTAAATATATGAATATTTAATGTAACTTGGTAAAGCAGCAAAACTTGAGTTTCATAATCCTTCTACAGATAGAAAAGGGAAGCAATAACTAAACATTCAGTCTTCTTAGATTGCTGTCTTCCAGTAGCTCCCATTTTCTCTGCACTTAAAGAAGTGTTCAACTTTCTTAGACATTGTGGAAATGGAAATCAAAAATTAACTTGAGATTCCATCTTACACCTTATCAGAATGGGCTAAGATCAGTAACACTAGTGGTTGTTCATGCTGACTATGGTGTAGAATAAAGGGAACACTCACTCACTGTGGTTGGAAATGCAAATTTGTACACTCACTATGGGAACCAATATAGCAATAACTAAGAAAATTTGGAATCACATCAGGATACACATTAAACCACCGGATATATTCAACGGATATTTTGTCCTACCACAGGGCCACTTGTTCAACCTCATTCATTGCTGCTCTATACATAATAGCCCCAAACTGAACCCAACCTTCTGAATACTACCCCCACACAACTCAATGATCACAGAGATGTAGACCTTTGCCTATATAGAACCTACACCCCATGTTCTGGTGTATTTGGTACAGTAAGACACACTGCAGGCTGCCAAAAGGGAAATATAAACAGCAATCCAGCCACAGACCCTTTGATCTACAATCTGTTCTGCTTGCAAAATGTGCTAGGGAAATGGTGGCCCAAAGCTTATACAAGTAATCGCATTTATACAATGGAGTATTCTTCGGCTCTTAAAAAAGTGACATCATGAAATCTGGAGCCAAGTGGATGGAACTAGATGGAAATCATTCCAGGTGAGGTAACCTACACCCCAAAAGAGGTATTCAATTATATGTGGATATTATCCATTAAAAAATGTTAATCAAGGTATAATCTGTAGATCTAGTGCGGTTAAGCATAGAGGAAGCAATTTAGGGGGAATGCCTCAATCTCCCTGGGAGTTCAAAATAGAATATATTTTCTAGGTAGTCTAAGGATGGGGGAGGAGGTAGAGGGTATGAGAATTGTAAGATTGGGTGTGGAGGACATAGGATTGAAGGAGAAAATGTAGGCAAGACTGCTAGAATTAAGGGCCTAAATAGCTGAAGGAAAACCTAGTGTAGTGGAAATGTTTTAAAATATGTAAGAGTGATCCCAATAAATTCTTCAAATAATGAGTGCGACACAGTCCCAACTATCTGTTTCTTGTAATCAAACAAAACTTTCTGTAACCAAACAAAACTTCCAGTATTAGGACTGGATTATATCCAATTGAGTTTTATTCAAACACATTCCACGGAAATCTCCAAGCAACCCAAGTTATTGCCAATATAACTGGTTGACCACCAAAAAAGGACACCCACACAGCTCAATGAACATTGAGATGTATACCTGGTGCTTACACAGAACCTTCACCTCAATGTTATAGTGTCTTTGATACAGTAAGATATACTGCAGGCTACCAAGACAGAGATATAGATACCAATCCAGCCACAGACCCTTCTATCTACTGTCTGTTCTGCCTGAAAAGTGCTAGGGAAATGGTTGCCCAAAGCTTGAGTGACTAGCAGATTAAACTTTATAGGCATTTGTGTTAGTATAATTGACCTTTATATTCCTTTCCCCAATCCTCTATGTTGAATACATTTTCTATTAATATGCTTTTTTTTAAAAAAAGTAATGATCAATATGTGAAAAACAATTAACATCCTCAGAGTTTGGCATAAATACAATATTCTTTAAAAGCAAAAACCCACTCCTCAATCTCAGGCATCATCTAAAAATTCTCTTGGCAAAAACATTTACACAGGGATTCTTCATTTGAAGGTACTTTAGTCTATATATCTCGATTTTTTTCCTTTCATAACTTGGCTTTAATATAGTACTTGAAAGAAAATTTTATAAATAGAAAAATATTTCATGTAAAATCTACCCAGAAATATAGGTGTTGTTTTAATGATACTATTTAAGTTATTGGTAAAGCGATAATTCAAAACTAAAATTAATTGGTAGGAAACTTTTAAAAATTGGGGAAAAAAGGCAAATTTCTATCTTATTATTTTTAAAAAAAGATTTAATTATTTATTTTATGTGTGTGAGTACACTGCTGCTTTTTTCAGACACACCAGAAAAAGGCATCTGATCCAATTACAGATAGTGTGAGCCACCATGCAGCTGCTAGGAATTGAACTCAGAACCTCTAGAAGATCAGTCGGTGCTCTTAATCACTGTGCCATCTCCTCAGCCCCATATATCATCATTTATTTTAGAAATTACATTTTCCAAATAACACGAATTGGTAAAACTCAAGTAATATTCCACTACTGTATTTCAACTTATGTATTTATATAATATGAATACTTGCTCATTTACTATTCAAAGAAAATATAAAGAATTTTTTTACAAAATTGGCTTAGGGATTTTAAAACATCTATTTATCCTGTAAAATAAGCATATGATACATTAAATACCATTACCATATTTACTAATTAAGTGTGCTTTGTAGTCCTCCTTTATTACCCCAGTTATATGCCTGCCTTCTTCTCCATAGGCTGTGTCCCAGATTATGTCTTTCAAGTCCCATGTGTTTTGTGCTCCTCCCATCTTTCCTCAACCTCTCATGGTTCTACAGTTTCCTTTTTTGATTTTTTGTGCTTTTTGCATATTCATGTGTGTGTGTATGTGTGTGCATGTGTATGTGTGTGCATGGGTAAGTGTTTGTGTGTCAGTGTGTGTTTCTCTACTAGTAATTCCATATAATGGGAGTTATGTTATTTCTATCTTTTGAAGTTTGAATGGCTTTTTAAAAATATTATCCCTTCCTGTTCCATCTATTTACCTACATATTCCATCTTTCTTTAGAGTTGATGATATTCCATTGTGTACATGTACTACATTTTCATTGTACATTTATTACTGATTGACACGTAGGCTTGTTCAAACTCTTGCTATTCTGTATGGGAAAGCAATAAATAGGTTGTAAATTTCCCTATGACAGGCTATTGAGTTCTTTAAAAATAGGTCTAGGAGAGGTATAGATGGGAATATTGTGCTACTATGTTTAATTATTTGAGAAATCTTCATACTAAATTTAATAATGGCTTAATGAATATGCACTACCACTAATGGTAATGAGGATTCCACTATGGGAATATTTTTACAACACAGTTTGACCATCAAAAGAAGAAAACAGGAAATAAAATGATGCAACATGGAATAAGCTTAGAATGAACTTTGTAATCAGGCAATAATTGCAACCTTTTACCTGCAATACCAGAGAAACAGGACTATATCCTACCATATACAAGTAAACCCAAAGAATAAATAATACCAGACCAGCAAGTAGCAGGAATTAACAAAACTTGCTTATTGACATCTCTTAACCACAATGGTATCAATCCCCTCACATATAGTCTGATGTAAATGATATGAAAACAGATTCCATCCTTCTTTAGCATGCAAAAAACCATAAATTAACACTAATTATAGACATTGCTTCAAGGTCAAAGGATAGAAAAAGTTATTTTAAGCAAATGGACATAAGAAGGAACTTGGTATAGCCATTTTGATATGTGGCAAAATAAACTCCAAACCAAAACTGATTAGAAGAGATATGGAAGAGCCAAAATATAAAAATACACCAAGAGGACATTATGATTCTTAATTTATGCACCAAACACAAGGACATTAATCTTCATGATCCATGATCCATGGGAGAGGAGTGGTGGGGGTAGGGCTGGAAGTTGTAGATTGAGAGTAAACTGTATTCAGGATGTGTTGTAGAAGAGAATACTATATTTTCAATAGAAAAAGAAAAGGAAATACTACTACAGGCTTTATAGCTTAACTCCCATGTCAATCCTCACACACTGAAAGTAGAAAACTACGATATCCAACTCTTGATAATAGTCAGGTCATCCAAGCAAAAAATGCACAACAAAATTTTACCCTAACTGACAATATAAAACAAATGGATCCAACAGATATTTACAGAACATTTCATCCAAACAAAAAGAGCTATACAGTCTCAGCAGTTTAGGAAAGTTTCTCTAGAACTAACAATATTTTTGGATACAAAACATGTTTCAAAATATATAAGAAATTTTAAATTATATCACAAAGCCTATCTTACTACTGCAGATTTAAGATATATATAAATTAGAACTACAAAAAAAAACCAAATTATAAAAACTATGAAAACTAAACAATTTTCTGCTGATTGCATTAAAACTTTCGCCCAGGGCCACATGATGTTTGTATAGTATTCTACCAGACTTTCAATGAACAGTTTATGCCAATACACCTCAAATTGTTTCACAGACTAGAAACAGAGAAACATTGCCCAAATCATTTTATGCAGCATAAACACCCAACAACAAACAAAGACAATTACAGACCAATTTCTCTTATGAGCATAGATGCAAAATTTTTCAGTAAAGCACTTACAAACCTAGTTCAAGAAAATATCAAAAAGATTGCTCATCATGAAAAAGTAGGCTTCATCCCAGAAGTAGAGGGATGGTTCAACATAAATGAAAAGAGGGAAAACATGATGTAGAAAACATCTTTGACAAAGTCCATCTCCCTTTCATTATAAAATACCTGGAGAAATCAGGGATACAAGGGATATGTGTTAGCATAATAAAGGCTGTTCCCAGCACACCCATAGGCAACATCTACTAAAATGGAGGAAACTCAAAGTTATACCACTAATGTCAGTAACAAGATGTGAAGTATAATTATTGCATGAAATTAGAAGAGCCTTGTGTCCAGCAAACATACTTATGCATATCTATCCAAAGGAAAAGATATCAGATGTGGATGAAATTTACAAGCACATTTTTACTTCAATATTATTTTCTTTTCTTTAAAATTTTAGTTAAAATATAATTACATCTAAAAGAAGAAGGATCCAAATAGATCCATACTTAACACACTACATAACATATCTTCCATTGATAACTTCCAGCCTCTACACCTGATCTGAAGTTCTCTAATGTTATGTGCTTTTGACATCAAACCTGGCCTCATTATTACTTAGATAATTATTCCAAATGTGGCCAACTAGCATCACCTTAGATCCCAATATTTTCTGATACCTTTACAAATATTTCAAGTGATCTAGGAGAACAGAAAAGAGATTCTTCATACCATATTTCTTTTTTCTCAGCTACAAACCCTGTTTGCTTTTGTCTTCTCTCCCCCATATATTGATTAAATCTTCTGTCTTTGAGTTACATTTGATGGATCTGTAAGTTTGTTGCAAAATGCTAGCTGTAGCAGAACCTAGTAGAAAGCATATGAGTAGGTCAGCTGCAGCTTGCACACACCATTCTTGCCTGCAATATCTGCCCCAAACCAAGTTACTGATACTACTCTGCGTGTTCCCCAGGAATGGTCCCCTCCTCCACTCATGGACAGAGCCCACAGAGGCTTCACAAAGCCCCCAAACATGACCGCCAGACTGTGTGAGAATATGCCTGGCCACTTCCCTCGTGTCCTGTCCCACCCAGAGCCGTAGCACCCTGGGACAGACACATGGGGCTTCATTCCACAGCACCGAGCATGTTCTCAACATTCCACGTGTGCACCTGTCTTTGGCTCCTACAAGTTGCTATGTCTCTATCTAGCTACACTCAAGTGGACTTTACGTTTTCCCTCTCACTCTGAACAACTTGTTCTCTTTCTTTACCCTTTCCTTTACTCTTTACATTGTAAGTTTTCTTGTCTCTCATCCAACTACCCCTGTAGAGTATATAAACATTCCCTCCAGTAGAATTTTATTTAGTACTCCTCTCTATCTACTTCCCTGGTTCCGGATTTTATAACACTAGCTTGACATCAGTACAGATCAATGTCAGGATAATAGGTAAACTTGATTTCTACATTCTTACAAATCATTATAACTGCTACCACATAGACAAATGATCCCTAAATATCTTACATCTAAACTTGCTGTGCTATATACTCTCTCTACTATCCACTCCTAAAAATCTTTAATCTCTATTACTTATCTGTGCTTTGCTCTCAAAAATACAATATAAACTCTATCTCAAGATTTTTAAGATCATGGTATTAAAAACTATAAAATATTTAACAAAATTGGATTTAAACCTGTAACAAAAGGCTTATAAGTGTGTGTGTGTGTGTGTGTGTGTGTGTGTGTACTCCTGAATATGTGTGTATGTAACATGAATTTAACTACCATACATTTTTAAAGCAATAAATCTACTAGGAAAACAGATTTTTTAAAGAGTAACCATGAGGCTTTCCTCCACATTGGCTGCTGACCTCATCAAGATGTAAGCAGCCACATGGCTGGCAACTATCTTTACTAAGATTAAAGAGTAAAGGCCCTGTAACTTAAACACCATTTTCATATGACCATGTGACACAGAACAGCAATATTAAAATTTCTTAATCTTAATGAGCTCTCTGCTTATCGTTGTGTCTTTTTTATAATAAGGAAGCAACAAGTCTCCAGAATATTTTGTATTGGTGTGGAATTTTGTATGATTAAAAACATAAAGTTCAATATACTACATATGTGAGTCAAATCTGGTTTAGAATATACTGTATTGGCTGATAAAGTTTATGGTTATAAAATCTGTCCAGATTAACAAAAGATGATTCTACAAGTATGCCTACAATGTTTTATCTTTGCTAAATTTTCAACACAGAAGCAATAGAATATTTAAATAACTGACAACATATGTGTGATAAATAAGGTATCTTTGATAATCAAGATTTATAAATTTGTAAGGTATACTTAGTTTTACAGTAATATTTGTCTAACTTCTTTGCCTTTTCTCACTTTAAGTTTTAGTTATTTAGATAATCTAAGCCACAAAAAATTCTAATTCTAATCATACAAAAGCTACTAACTTATTGTAAACTATTAAAGATTAAAGATATACAAATTGTTACCTTGTAAATGTTCAAATTCTCTATTGTATTCATAATAATAATTTTAGTCATACTAAGTAGTAATTAATTAATTATAGGAAGATGACTCCTGCATATATTTTCTAAGTTAACCCTAAATCAAGTAACTAAAAGCAAACAAAGTTTGTTTAGTTTAGATACAGCTAATAAATAGATGATCCTCAGACTTCAGAAATCTGTTGAATATGGCATTTAAAATGTATAGATGATGATGATGATGATGATGATGATGATGATGATGATTTCATGATAGAGAGAAGTACAAACTCCTGGAAGGACGTATAATATCTCCTCCAAAGAAGATGATGAGATCTCTACCTGGAACTTGCTTTAAACATGGCAAAGCTGGACACTGGGTTTAAAGCTATCCTTCCCCTTACACATTGCCAGGACCTTGTTCAAACTGTGGGGAAGCAGAACACTGGAGAGTTTATTGCCCCACTTTGCTTAGCTGAGGTAGACCAGTTTATCAAGTTCCTTCTTCACCGGATAGTCTGTCAGATTTTCTGGTTCTATGTGGGACATTGAAAGGCAGCCTAGGTTCTGGTTGAGCTAGGTTTAACACCCTCCTATGAACCCAACCTCCTGCCAGGCAAAACCAGTAGGAGGTCCCCAGCAGTAGGCATTTCGCCATACTCCTGGTAACCAGGCTCCTGACACTACCCCCGAGCTCTCCTCCATCTCCTCCATAGGTCTGTGACTATCAGTCACAGAAGGGCAAAGCCCTAAGTCCTTCCACAGGTAGCCTCAAGACATCCCCATGTTAATGAGGCAACTAGAGGGTTAGTCTCTTCCTTTCCCAGCCAATGGTATTTCAACCTAGCCTCTCCTTGAAGTCACTGGGGTATGGATTCACACATGCCACTCTCCACCATAAATGCCTCCAAACCATGGACTGTCTCTCTTCATCTGGATCTGCCATGAGGAACAATGGAACAGGCCTTTGTCTAAAGAGCCACATCTAGTCTTCCGCAAAAGGTCTCCCAGCTCTCCCAGCCACAGCTGCCACCAAACTAAGTAAGCTAGTTGGTGACAAACCAAGGACCTGGTCTCCTGTGGGATCCAACCATGCTCCTCCCCATTTTTCTCCTTTGGCCCAGGCTAGATTCAAGCCACCAGCCCTCACTTCATTCTCAGCTCTTCTGTGGCATTCAGCTGCACCTGGGATGCCCAAGTGTCTGGGAACCAGATGAAGCCAGCTTCAGTGTAGTGCCTGGGACCCCTGTCCATGCTCCTCCACTCCCAGGTGGTTTTCACAGCCTGACACAGGTCTGTGTGGTACCGTAGGGTGAACAAGGTCAAACTTCCCATGTCCTGCCTCTCAGAGAGGCCCAAGCCTGGGGCAGACATGGGACACTCACACCACCATTTAACCCAACAATTGGCACCCAATGTGGGGCACGACTCTGAGATCAAGTCTCATGCTCTATCAACTGAGCCACGTGACAGAGTGGCCCCTACCCCCTGAACCTAAGACCACCAAAGTCAATGGAAAAAAACACACCTGATATCTTTAACTCAAAAGTTTTCAGGTTTTATTTCTCCCTAACAGGAATACCTGAAACAATGTTCATGCTTCTCAACCCAAAATTTTCTTGCTTCTTTATTTAAATTTTTCTTTTTCTCTCTAGCATTCATGATGCATGTCCAAAAATATCTTTCAACTTGTTTAAGATTTCTTTTAAGGTTCAAAAGTCATGTAATCTACTTCCACAGGTCAAATCAACTATGCCGATCACCATTCTTCAATCCTTAATTAACAACCAGTTTCCTTTTACAGCAAACTGTAACTGCCTATCCTAAATACATAATTGACATGATTTTTTTCTTCCTTAGCCATCCAAAGCAGACTTAAAAGATACCTTCCAGTACTAAATTCCTCAAACACCCTTGCTTTTCTGGGATCATAACAACAGACCCTGATGGATGTGTTCCCAAGCAAGCTATTACAGGCTTAACCACGCTATGCAGACATCTCCCTGCTGGGGTTCTGCTCCTCTGTTGTGATTACCATACAGGCTTATCCCCACAAAAGAAAAAGACAGTGCTGCTGCCACAGATACAGCGGAGACAATGTCATCTCCTGGAACCTGCCTGGGACAGCAAAGCTGCCTTCCTCCAGACTGAACACTGCCAGGACACACACTGAGATCCAGAAACATGTGCTGAGTCCCACAGAGGACAGACTTGAGACCTTCCAGCTACATATGAACTCTCTTGCCAAAGTCAAATGTCTACTGAACTTGGGGGACGCTATATGATGGTAAGGAAACATGATATCTATCTAGAGTAATCAAATGTTGTTTAAAACTGATATAATTACCCTCAACCTGTACAATCTATGGAACGATTAATTGATTCAATGGTCCCTTGTCTTCCCAACCCCCACCCTAAGCCCTTCTTACCCCTCCTGCTTAGATGTGCTACCTCTCCAACCTGTATAATGTTTTCTTTTGATATTGCCACCCCACCCAAAAATTTCATACAAATGACATAGTGACTCCAGTGACCCCTCTCTTTTAAAAAAGTAAATAGGGGGAGATATGGGACCATGGAAGGCAGCCTGGTTTCTGGTTGAGCTAAGATTTAAAACCCTGGTGAACCTAGTAGGGGATCCGCAACAGGAGATAACCCTACAAGGGATGGTAGGCATTTTGCCATGCTCCTGGGAACCAGGCTCCTGACATGAGGCTGAAACTCTCCTCCATAGGTCTGTTACTATCAGTCTTTTAAGGTCAATGCTCAAGTCCTTCCACAGGTAGAGGTATGGTCATGCCTCAAGACAACCCCATGTTAATGAAGCACCTAGAGGCTTAGTCTCTTCCTTTCCCAGTCAATGGTGTTTCAACCTCGCCCCTCCTTGAGGTCACTGGGGTATGGATTCACACATGCCACTCTCTACAATGACAATAAATGCTCCAAAACCGTGGACTGTCTCTTTTCATCGGGATCTGCCATGGGGAACAACGGAATAGGCCTTTGTCTAAAGAGCCACATCTAGTCTCCCTCAATAGGCTTCACAGTGCTCCCAGTCATAGTCGCCACCAAACCAAGTGAGCTAGCCTCCATCAAATCCAGGACCCAGTCCCCTGTGGGATCCAGCCATGGTCCTCCCCACTTTTCCTCTTTGGCCTGGGTTAGATCCAAGCCGCAGGCCCTCACTTTGTTCTTAGCTCTTCTGTGGCACCCAGCAGCCCCTGGGATGCCCAAGAGCCTGGGAACCAGATGGAGTTGGCATCCATGCAGTCCCCAGGACCCCAGGACTCATTCTCCTACCCCTGGGTGGTGTTTCTGTGCAGCTTCTCACAGCCTGACACCTGCCTGGTGATGCTGGGGGATGAGCGTGGTCAAAGTATGTACAACCCGCCTCTCCAAGAGGCCAGAGCCTGGGGCAGACGAGGGACTCCCACCACACCACACCAGTTAACCCAACAGTTCTTTTTGCAGGAAATATTAAAACAAAAAAATATGGCATGATCCCATGCTACGCCCTGGTTGTCTCTGCTCTGGTGGGCTGGCCAGCCATGCACTGGTGATCAATGGCTGACCTGCTTTTATTTTGTGGAGCTCTGACTCGCTCCATGCTCTCTACCCAGCTTACTACATTCCTACTGGTGGGTCCCTACCACATCAGCAGCATGCTTCAGTACCCCCAAAGCCTCTGTGGTGCACATCAGGCAAACCTGTACTTTGCTGCTGTACCTTTCTCTCTGAAACCCAGTTGAGCTGCTGCATGAAGGAAAACATGACACAAACTTAGCTCAGAAACAAAAGTAACTCAGCCTCTAGGCATAGCAGCTAAAACCTAATCTTGTAAGCCTTATCAAAATCTGATTCTTTATCACCTGACTGTAAAGCACCATTGCTGAAAACACAACTTATTTATGTCATCAAACATAGAGAAAATAGAATGGTCCCCAACTACAAACTTCACCCCTATCTTTTCATTGTAAGATTCAACTATGACTGTCTTGGAAGTTACCCAAAGTATTAGACATTCAGTTCAGAGATTCTTTTTCTGTCATGTTCTTTTACATTTTTCTTTCTTTTTTTTTTTTAAGATTTATTTATTTTTAAAGTAAGTATATTGTATCTATCTTCAGATACACCAGAAGAGGGGATCAAATCTCATTACAGATGGTTATGAGCCACCATGTGGTTTCTGGGAATTGAACTCAGGACCTCAGGAAGAACAGTCAATGCTCTTAACTGCTGAGCCATCTCTCCAGTCCTTCTGCTATGTTCTTTTCTACCTATTCACATTAGCTATGAAAAGTAAACAGTCTACAGGTTTTTCAACTGATGAATGGAAAATGAAAAATGCTACACATACAACATAATTATTATATAGCTATAAAAATGACGGACAATGAAATTTTCAGATAAATGAATGAAAATAAAAAGTTTTACAGAGTGAGGTGACACTGTCCCAGAAATACAGATGTTATTTATTCTTTTATATCTAGACATCAGTTTTGACTCTTTAGTTACTTTTTCTGTTGCTGTGACATAGCATCTTAAAGGCAACTTATAAAAGATAGAGGTTGTTTGGGCTTATAGTTATAAAGGGTTAATGTTCACATTGTGTGGACAAAGATAGCAGGCTGCTAACATGGCAACAAGAGCAGGCAATAGAGAGATACGAACTCACATCTCAACAGCCAGTATGAATCAGAGAGAAAAAATAGCAAGTACTATCCAGAATTAATATCTCAAACTTTGCTGCCACTTTCATAATTCCTTCAGCAAAAATCTTACCTTCAAATTCCTCACCAAACAGTGCCATCTGCTTAGGAATAAGCATACAAATATATGATCTATGCAGTACATTATTCAAACGCAAGTACAGTACATAATCCAAGCATACGCAAGTACAGTACATAATCCAAGCATATAAATAGGCAGGAAATTCAGGGGATAAAAACAAGAACAAGAACACCACCACCACCATCACCACCACCACCATCACCACCACCACCACAAACAACAACAGCCACCACCAACCAAACAAATTAAAAATAATAAAAAAGCAAACATCAAAAGCATTGACTTTGCCATTGCATTATAAGGTATAACTGAACTACCTAAATATGTTAAAGATGAAAACACTTAAACATATCAATAGCGACTCACTGTATTTCACTGTAGTGATGAGAATCAAACACAGGAAATTATATGGATTTTTCTTGAGCAATCCAAGAGGCAAAGGGATTAGCAAAGTCTGTTTTTGCTGTTTCTGAATGATAAAGAGTGTATTGTCTTTCCTGGTTTCATTATCCTCAAATAATACTGTGTGTTAGATATTCTATTTACTAGATCTTGAAAGCAAAAATACACTTAAAAGCTTCTTTCTCAAGTATACATCTTGTTATGGTAATTAGCTCTTATTTCTTCTATGCTTTTCATGGAAATATGCACAACATGACACAAAAATTTAAAATATTTAAATGGATAAACTGAAAATAGAAAATTAAAGGTTCATTTTTGTCCCTCCTTATTGAAGTAATACCAGAATATTTGTTGTTGGTGGTGTCCTCTGGGAATGATAGAGCCTCTCTTAATTTTTGATAAGCTTGGTTTGAAAATTTATGCATGTACCCAAGCAGTCTTGAGCCTGTGATTATGATTCTCCTGGAGAACTAGAAGAACAAAATCCACAGATCACAGAGCATGATTGTTACAAGTGAAGTTTATTATACTTCTATTCGTGAGAGTTGACTAACATACTTAGATATCAGGAAAATACAAAAGAAATTACTTTGGGATTTCACTTGACTCCAGTCAGAATGGCTGTGATCCAAAAATGAAATGATGACAAATGCTGGAATGAATATTGAAAAAGAGGAATACTTTTTTCACTGTCAGAACTTGTTCACATGGAAACCTATCTGACACTCTTAACAAGGCCATGAACCAGAGACTAGAGAGGTCATGGGTCCTAAGTGAAAACATACTACTTCTATTATGCTAAATGAGTATAATAAGAAGATAATGCATAATGGCATATTGCTGTTTCAATAGATCAGTGCACAGCTTGACTCTTACCAAAGAATCTTCCTTTTCATTAGATAACAGGTAACACTGATATGCACAACTGCAACAATATGTAGAACCAAACAGACTCCATGCGTCTATATTTGTGTGTTTTGTGTTTTGGATTTTTTTGTGGGTGTGAAGTCATTTTGATTTCTGGGTTTTAGTTGTTTGTTGTCTTTTTTTATCTTCTGGAAAAATAACATGGAGTTATATTGGTAGAGAAGTAGGGAATCATCTATGGGAAGCTGTAGGAGGAGAAAGAATATGAATAAAATGTATTGTATGAAAATCGTCATGTTAAAATAAGATAAGAATGAAAAGAAGTGTACACTGAGTTACTGATGAAAAGGACAGCAACAAACCAACCAAATGTTTCTCATTACATCCAGCTTGGTGAACCAGAAAGTTCACTACTTTACTTACAAAAGCAGGAATAATTTAATTTATACTTTACCAAAGAGAGATGTCGTGGGTGACTTATGAGCAGCTAAACTACCAATAATTTCCATTCCATTCATTTTTCTTTGTGTCATATGTAGTGGAAATTTGAATATTAGGGATAAGAAAGGCACCTTGAGGATATCATATAAGCCTGATGTATATTCTCATCTTCAACAAGGGCATGTTAATTGGCTTGATTTTATGAGAGTCTTATATTTTTTTAACCTAAACTGTTTTGTCAGTATAATACTGTTGATATCGTTTCTGTAGGAAATGCATATGTTGCACCAGCATAAAATCACACAATGTTGATAGCTTCATGGATTTTCATTCTGAAGTTCTCGAATTTTTTCCTTATTTGTTGTAGTTCCTCTAAAAATATGATTTATTTTATTCAGGTGGATTTCATTCTCAGTGATTTGTGAAATGTGATCTTAAAGTTAATGATAAATATATGTCATAAATAGTCATATATACACGTGTATATCTATCTATCTATTTTCTATCTATCTATCTATCTATCTATCTATCTATCTATGAATGACTGAATGTTTAGGAGGTTGGGAATGTTCTAATGTATTGGGTCTGTAGGAAAAACTAAAGTCCAACTTAAAATATCTAAAAGTTTTTAAAAGATGCATCTATTTATTTTATGTATATGAGTGATCTATCTATATGCACACAAGCATGCAAGAAGAAAGCATCAGTTCCCAGTATAGATGGTTGTGAGCTATATGGATGTCCAGCTACAGTGTGATTGTTGGGAATTAAACTCAGAACATCTGTAGCAGTGGACAGTGCTCTTAAACTCTGAACCATCTCTCCAGCCCCTTTAACTTTTAACTAATAGCAATTTACTCAAATACATCAAAGGTCCTGTAGGATATGCAAATAAATGCAGCACTTAAAATTTGTGAAAGTATCTTTTCTTCTCCTGATTTAATTGTCATCTCTGAAGCTTCCTGCCTCAGTCTGCTAACCTAAGCCTAGCCTTGGAAACTTCTAGCTTCTGAACAATCTAATCCAGGCCTTTGACACTGTCTGCTCAATAAACTCACCTATTACTACTTTTTGGCTGGCTGTTCAACTCATCTATTCTATCTCAAAACTTAATCTTCATTGTAACTGATTTGAATTGGTTTATTTCTTGGCCTTTGACTGTTTTGTTCTGCTTGGCCACATACAAATTTTAGCAATATGTTCTAATCTTCTGGTTCCTTCTCATTCTTTGGTTTGTTCTGTCTTCACACCCATCTAGCTTGTTCTATTCTGTGACCATAAATTCCCTGGTAAAACTATCACCTCTCCTTTCTCTGCACTGTTCTCTATTAAGTATCCTCTCCTTTCTCTCTGTTCTCATGAGAGTTGTGTATGTTCTAGCCTGTCAAATCTTTTTCTGATTCATCATTTTGTCTGCCTCTTACTTAGACATCACTTTCAAACCTGGTTGCTTCCTTCTACACACTAAGATATATGTTAAGGGCTGAGCCATATCAGAAGTAGAAACATTTTTTTTTTCAGTAAATAACACAATCTTGTGGTTCACAGTGTGATCAAGATATCCTGCAGCAAAACTTTATTACCGTTCTGACTGGATTTGAAACCATGTTTGAGACACAAGGTGCTTCTGTTAAGGTGATCGCTGGAAAGGTTCAACTAAATAAGGAAAGCACCCCTTCTTGGTGAATGGAATCTTTATGTGAGCAGAAGTTCAGAACAAAATAAAAAGAGAAACGAGAAAGCTAACTGACAGTTCATGTTCATTTCCTTGCTTTCAGACTGTGGACATAGTATGACTACCTGCCTCAAGTTCTCATTATCAGGTCTTTCTGCCACAATAGACCTCATCCCTTCTTAAAACCTGAACCATAAAAATGCCTTATTTACTTAGGCTGTTGGTCCTAACCAATATAATAAGAATATGAAAAGTACTAATATACCAAAGTTTTGAGAAAATTCTCACTACCCTACAGTCATTTTAGAAGCCAAAAATATGTAAGTTTTAAAGTGCTTAATAAGCAAGAAAATCCAGTGACAAAATAGAACTCAAATTTGTCCCCGTTAATTGACACTAATGGAGAAATTTATAGGGCAGTGTTTCAGTAGCCTAAGACTCTTTTGTCTTTGGCCTACAAATCTTGTTTCCCAGGTAATACTGAAATGTAAAAGTCAACCACTCCCTAGGGGTTAAATTATGGTATGAATAGTTGTAGGTATATAAATTGTGTTGAAGTCTTCAAGGTGAATTCTAGCTCCAGCTCTGGGTGAAGAACTAGTGTTCCAAGTTATGCAAAATAAAAGAGTTAATGTAGTGAGGCTTGTCAATCACCTGGGCAAGACACCACACTCCAAGAAGTCCCCAAAAGCCAAGATAAGGAATGGGAGGAATAAATATCCCTTAAATGTGATACTGGACTTTTTTTTTTTTTTTTTAACCTCTGAAGCTCTCCCTCTCACGTGGATATGTTGTGGAACCACTCTTCTGTGTTCTGCAATCTTTTCTGAGTCTTTGAGAAGCACATCTCTCTCTTTACTTTTCTTTACTTTTCTTTCTCTGGATACTTTAAACCCATGTACATCTTTTCCCATGTGGTCTGGCTTTCTCACTCTTCCTCTGAATCTATGGCTTCTTATCTAACATTTGTTGCTAACCTTAATGCCTGATTGAAATGACAACACATTCTCTTTTCTTTTCTCTCTCTCCTGTCTGCTTATTGTCTTTACAACTACTTGCTGGTCCTGATGATTTTCTCTCATATCCTATTAAAAATTTTCATGAACTTTATGAATTTGTTGTTAAATTGGTTTATTCAAAATAAGAACCCAAGGAGCTTAAATTTATCTAGTGACAATAGAAACAAGAGCCTGTTGATTGTTGATAAATTGTGGGGGTGCAGTTTAACTTTCTTGACCGACATGGATGGTCAATTCTACTCCCTTTATAAGTCAAATGTCTTTTGAAGTAATATATTTTGTATAGGACTTTTACTTTTGGTTTAAGAAAATACCAAAAACAAACCAAAAAAATCCAACCAACCACCACTATCACCCCCACTACCAACAACAACAAAACTAAAAAAATAAAAATAAAACTCATTGATTAGTGGAGCTAATTTATTCTAGACATCACTCATTTGAAAGGTTGGTTCTAATTTCTCCTTGTTTGGACTCTCAACATTTTTTGCAGAGGAGACATAAATCACTTACTTAAGAAATTTTTTTTTGCCAGGGTATGACAGTGTCTTTCGTAACTTCAATTACAGTGCTTAACTCTGACTTCTGACTATAAGAGTCGCTTCTCAGACTTTAGACTGGTGAAACAGTTTTAATTTCTTCCAGGTCTGAGTTCCATAAAGATTCAGAATCCAAAATGCTAATAAAAACATTAGGTTATATTGATGTAATACATGCACAGAGGATACTCAATCTTAGTCTCATTTGTAGATTTTATTTCTGCATTAAAATGTATTAAAGAAAATAAGTGAAGAATGAAGTGAACAGAACCTCATGAAACAGAAAAATTAACCATTATCCAAGGCTCCTTTCTGGTTACTTTTGAGTTTAACTATCTAAATATAACCAAGATTTCACTGTTTTCAAAGAATCTGCAGGAATTGTAGTCTACTTGTCTAGCTTGAATTGATAATCTGCTTATACTCCATTTGGTATTCAGTTCTTCACATTGTGATGCACACACAATTATGCCATCCATGTGGAATGAACATCTAAAAAAGATTTATTACTTTCTAAAAAATAAAGACTGAAATAATTTCTTTTTTCCCCTCCTTCTTGTTCATCATTACTTTCATCCCCCAGAACAAAGGAAATATAACGTTGAAATAAGTAAATAAGATATTATCACCACCTCAAATACAAAGAATTTGAAGTAAAAATCAAAAGAACTTCAGAAAAGATACAGCCTAATCAACTTCATTAGCATTTCAATTGGATTTGGACTTTATTCTGAAGAAGGTGGAGTGAGATTCCACTAAGTGTCATTGCAAATGAACACTTTGGAACTCTTGACAGCTAGGTAGGAAGACCATAATTTCACTTAATTTGTTTTTTAGGCTCACTCATTTAAAAGAACTAAGACTTCCATTGCTCTTGGCAAATTGTAATTGTGCTGCAGCTTTTCTGTTCAGTGCACTGGAAACATGAGTGAACATCTTCCACTGGGATTCTGATTAGTAGTATTTCCATATATTATATGTTTTTACATATTATCTCTTCAAATCTTTGACAGTCCAATTGAAAGAACTCTAAAACTAAAATAATCATTTAAATAAATGTCACAAAGAATATAGATTCTAAACTGTGTATCAGTCCATCAATGCCAGCATTTGATCAGTTGACTTATTCTAACAAATAATTTTGTTTTATGGTTAATTTCAAAATCAATGAAGTTTAAATATGTACAGTCTAAGATGTTAAATTTTAAGAAAGAATGTGCTAGAAAATTAAAATATCCATATGAGCATGTATGTGTGTGTGTGTGTGTGCATGTGTGTATATGTGCACACATGATTATTATAGTATTTTTCTCCTCTAAAAATCGAATCTATTCATTCAAAATAATTTAATAATTAAAAATTCATTAAGTTTCACTAGAAAGAAATTCCTTGATTGAATTTTACTAACATTATAACTGTGTATCACAGACAGAAGAATAATAAAAGTTTTATTAACACAGGAAGTGGTCTATTCACTTAATAATTTTTAAGATTTTAACATTCTTATTCTAATCAAATTTCAAAGAAAAAAAAAAAAAAGGAAAGAAAATTAGCCAGGTGGTAGTGCCACAATCCTTCAATCCTAGCACTCAGGAGGGAGAGGCAGGCAGATTTCTGCATTTGATACCAGCCTGGTCTACAGAGCAATTTCCAGAACAGCAAAGGCTGCACAGAGAAATTTTGTCACAAAACCCAAAACAAACAAAAAAAGTACTCATTTATTTAAATTATTCTACCTTTTTTTAAGTGAATTCAAGAAACAAATTTAACACTGAAGTGTTTAGTCAAATAGTCTAGAACCAATACATTGATCATGAGCTCTTTAAAAAAATCTGTGTGCATGTGTTTGCGTGCGTGTGTGTGTGTGTGTGTGTGTGTGCGCGCGCGCGCACATAAATGAGAAGTGACAAAGTTGCCACAGATCCCCCGGAGTTGAAGCCTAAGTTATACGTGATTCTGAATTCTTTAATGTGAGTACTGAGAATTGAGTCCAATTCTTCTGCAAGAGGCATACACTCTCATAACCTTCTCTTTAATCCTGTTGTATACTATTAATCTTTCATTCCAGCTCTTTTTCATGTAAATTGAGAAAGAATAATAGAAGACTAAAGGAGATTCAAAAATAGAATTGAGTGAATATAATGCTATGTAAAATTTTTTGATTGAAAGATTTGATATGTAAATGTTCCTTATAAAATGTTTGATCATGTGATAGAAATTTTACAAAATGTTTGTGTGAATAAAAAAATTAAGATCAAGAACAAATTTTAAAATGATGTAAGAAAAATATAGATTATTAATAATTTTATGGTTAGCAGATATTTTTGTTAATGAAAACTATATTTCTAATGGGGTGAGCCTCATACATTTAAGACATGAATATTGATTCTGATATTTAAATTAAGTTATTATTTAATGCTTTGTATACAATCTAGTATTGTGCCTCATATTATACAGCCATAAAATGTAATATCATTTTAAATCTCTTCTTAAACTTTAATTTAAAAGCTAAAGCCTAGTGTATATGAGGTTATAATCTATAATATCAAAAACCTACTGAAGAGTTGTTGCATGATATTTGATCACACTTTGAAGCCCAAGATTGTGTTATTTCTTGAAAAAAAAAGTTTCTAGTTGTGTTTGGCTCAGCCCTTAGCACACACCTATAATCCCAACAATGAAGGTAAAATTAGTTTGTAGAAAGAAGCACCATGTTTGAAAGTGAGGTCTAGTTAAGAGGCATACAAAATGATGAATCAGGTTGAGATTTGACAGAATAGAATATGACCAGCTCTTACAAGAACAGAGAGAAAGGAGAGGCTACTTAAGAGAGAATAGTGCATATATAGAAGGAAGCAGTTTTACTGGGGCATTGATAGAAAGACAACTTGTAGAGATAAAACAAGCTAGACACAGGTGAAGACAGAACAAGCCAAAAGAATGAGAAGGAACCAGAAGATTAGAACATATCACCAAAGTTAGTATAAGGTCAAGGAGATAAAAATGTCAGATGCTGAGAAAGAATCCAGATTGAATTGGCTTGTAAAGATGATGTGTAAGCCAGAAAAGTTGAGCTAAACCAGCCATCCAGAAATCAGAAAAAAAAAAAAAAACTAGAAAATGAGTTTATTTAGCAGTAAGTCTCAGATACTCAAAACATTCTAGGTTTAGATAAGATTGTACAGTGCCTAGAAGCACCTAGGTCAGGAGATGCAGGCAGTAAGCCTCAGAGATGACAATTATAACAGGGAAATAAAAGTTACAGTTATGAATGGCATTTTTTAAAAAAAGAAAATTAAGAACAGAAATGTGCACAACAAAGTGAAGTAAAACAAAAATCCTCACATAAAAGTTGAACAAAGATAAACAAAATGAAAAGAGCCTAAGAGAAAGCACAAGCATTGGAGACAGACTAATCCAAACAATCAGGAACCCCCTAATCTGAAAGCTATAATTTATATGCAGAGAACCTGGTAAAGTCTTATTTGTTCAGTCTTTAAATTCATATGTGTGGGGCAGAGGACTATGACAGTCAGCCTGGCCCCTGGTCTAGCACAGGCTTAACTCCAGGCGACCCAATGGGATTCAGCCTGCAAGAGACCAGAAGGCATTTTGCCAATGCTCCCTGGAGGCCCTTGGCTCCTGCCAAGTAGCTACAACCCCCACAACTTCTTGTAGAGAGGATTGCCACATACAAACAGCACACCAAGCCTCCCCACATGAAGATAAGGTATCCCAAACCTCTCAGACCAAGCCAATGGGAAGTATCTGTTGTCAGACCCCTGACCTATCCCAAACTATATATTAGACCATCCTAACTGTATAGGAGAGATCCCATCCAAAAGAAATAAAGGTGTGAGAACTAATCTGTCTTCTGAGAGCTTCTATCATAAGAGCTGTAACACTGCTGCTTGGGAAGAGGTCTGCTCTCCCGAATGCCACCAGAAGCTTCCTGCACCCTTCGCCAGCTAGTCGGCCTCTCATGAGCTCAGCCCAGACCTGGCTCAGTGCAGGGCAGTGGTTGCAGAGTCTTGGAGCAACAAAGGCAGCAACTGTGGAGAACGAGGTGAAGTTGACACCTATCCCTGCTTGTGCTCTCCTCTTTGCCTGAACCCTCACACTTGGTCAGGACAGAGATCCCTGTGAAAAGCCTTCAGCACTCAGGCCCACACATATGTAATTTCTCTATTGATTCAGAGATGCTTATTTTACTGGTGTACTCCATCAACTTTGGCCCTTATATTCTTTCTACTTCCCCTTCTTTGGGTTCCCTGTGCTCTTGTGAGAGGTATTTTATGGAGACTGCTTATTTAGAGCTTTCTGTTTCATGTGTCCCTATCTATCTATCTATCTATCTATCTATCTATCTATCTATCTATCTA
>JADRCH010000067.1:16425456-16507263 GCA_019843965.1 Rhynchomys soricoides | reverse complement strand
CTATCTATCTATCTATCTATCTATCTATCTATCTATCTATCTATCTATGGATATCCATCTATCTATCTACTTAGAGCTGTGAAATATGTCTCTGGATTTATTTCCCATCTGCTGCAGGTAGAATTTTTCTGAGTGATATATGAGTATAGCAAAATATCATTATTATTCATTTTACTTATTTTCTGAATTTTATAACAGTAGTATTTTGCTTTTTCCTGAGTCTCTTGGCTATCTAATCTCAGGCTCTTGTTCACCCAAGCAGTATCAATCATCCATCCATTGAGTGGATAAATTCCATCCATTGGAATGAACCTTATGTCTAATTCTGTATCAGTTGTTTACTACCAAAGCTTTGTGTCATCAATGACTAAGCATAATTTGCAGGAAGAACAGCATTGTAGATCAAAGGTTTTGTTTCTGTGTTGGTGTTTACATTTCTCTTTTAATAGAATTGAGAGTACCTTTTTAAACCAAAGACACTAGAACATAGGGGTGCAGGTTCTATGTAGGCACTAGCTTGACCTTTCTGTTTTTAATGTTTTACAGGTATTACTTTCAGCAATGGGTCATTTTTGTGAGTTTGTGGAGAGAAAGCTCTAGCCTTGCCAACAGTCTAGGTTATTTGGGGATTTCTGTATGACTATTGGCCAATAACTCTACTGGTTGTAACCAGGCACCAGTCCTGGAATCTTTGTTTGGTGTCAAATGATTGGCAGCTGGGATTCTGTTTCTCACATTATTTAGAGAATTTATTATCACCACCTTCACATATTTTTATAGTTATTACTTTATTAGTAAACTACTAGTAGTTTAGTAGTTTATTAGTTTATTTAGTAGTTTTGTAGTCTATTGCACTTGCTTTCTATAGAACCTCTCAAATGAGCCTTGATTCTAGCTGTCTTACTCCACATTTCCTACCTTAATCCATTTCCCTTCCATCTTCCCACCTGATCTTCCCATTCTCTATACCTAGCCCCAGTCCACCCTTATAATTTATTCTATTTCTTTCCCTCTTTGAGATCCAACTGGATCCCTAGTCTTTTTCTTTCTACCTAACCTTTCTGAATCTATGGATTGTGTGGCACAAGTAGGACTGTGCCATCAGTGTACATATTTCATTGTTGGTTAAACTTCATCTTCACATATTTCTGCTTTACTTCATTTTTTCTTCCACTGTGATTCTGGATAGATGCAGAGAACAAAAAGAATCCTATAGTCTATCTTTTATGACTACTTGAAAGTCTTCTAACAAACTAAGTAGTCCATGGCTTTTTAATTCTGCTTTACTCAAAATTTCAGCACATGTGCTGAAATACAGCCAGATTTGGGGGCAGAATATAGTATAAATGGCCTATAGCCCAAATGCTAAAAGTCCTCTTGTTCTACCATGAAGATTCAAGAGCAATCCTCAATGTTTACATTCCCATTCTAGTCGTCACACTCCTCCAAGAATCACAAATTGGGCTCCGCTTATCCTATCCTAGGAATGCTTTATCATCCTGTCAGCAAACAGTTTAATTTTTCTTCCACAAACTTATTCTAAAAGTCATCCATCTCATCTTCAGATTTATGATAGCAATGATCCTACTCTCCAGTATCAGTTTTCTGTGTTAATCACTATTCTTGTTACTATAGCCAAGTACTTGACAGCAATCAACCTGTATAAGGAAGGTCTTATGTTGGTTTACAATTTTAGGGTACAACCCCTCAAGCAGGTAAAGTATAAGGCAGTATAAGGCAAGAATGGCTTGAGGCTGTACCAACAGAAGTATAATGCTGGTATACTTATTTCCTTAGAGAGAGACACAGAGATGGTATAGGATGTGTACTGCTAATAAAACTCAACCTACTTCCTTCAGTTAGGCTTCACTGTATGGTTTCACCACTATCCAAAATAGTGCTGCCAACTGTGGATCACCACACCAGGTTCTGTGGGGGGATATTTTCCATGTAAAATATGATAATTACTTTCTCTCTCTCTCTCTCTCTCTTTCTCTCTCTCTCTCTCTCTGTGTATGTGTGTATAGGTATGTATATATGTGTGTGTTTTCCTCTCTCTTTGTTGTTTATACATTTTAATTATATGATATCATATATAAGTAGTAATTAAGAGAATTGTGGAGATGGCACATGGTTAAAAAATATATAATAAATATTAAATAATCAGTAAATGGTGTTTTTGTTTTGTTTTGATGGACTTTTCTACAAATTTTGATCTTCTATTGATTGATATTCTTTTACAGGAGTTATTGTGAAGAAGATTTTTAGTGAGCAAAAGTTGCAGGAAAAGAGTTTTCTTGAGATAAGCAGTAGTGAAAAATTGGATTTGAAGGAAGGTACATGTACTATGTTTCAGCACAACAAAGGCTTCTCCTGGAATACATAACCATAATTTTAGGAAAATAATTTTCTTGTTAAAAATTATATATCATACCTTCTAGTCTGTGCTAGTATCCTGAGCTGACCTTGGGTGTGAACTATTCAGGCAGTCCCACAACACTCAGACGAAGTTCCACTCCAAGGTGTTCTAACATGTCCAGGATCATAGGATCAGAAGGGAGGAGGACACAACATCTGTCCCAACACTTGAAGTAACTGGTATCAGCAGAATCCAGGGACCCAGGAACTCCACCTGACCAACAGCTTGGGTTCTTTCAGACCTGGGCCAGTGCCCTGAGCAGATCTTGGGCACAAACTCTTCAGTCAGTCTCATGACACCAAGAGGAAGCTCAACACCCAGATGCTCTAACATGCTTAGTATCAAAGGATCACAGAATCACAGGAGCTTGGTCAAACCAGGATCTCAAGGTTGCAGAGGCAGATTGACTTCCCAGAGCTCTGTCATACTCAGGAACTCAGGATCACAGGATCCCAGAATCACTGGATCTCAAAGATAGCTGGTCTAAGAGGAGTTCTGATAGAATCAGGATCATACGAAGGTCAGGCTCCAGTCAGATAAAGGAAGGGCAGGTAGCACTATAGATAACCAGATGGCAGGAGGCAAGCACAAGATCATAAACAGCAGAAACAGGTTACTTGGCATCATCAGAATTCTTCCACCATAGCAAATCCTAGATACACCATCAGACCAGAAAAGCAAGATTCAGATCTAAAATCACTTCTCATGATGATAGAGGACTTTAAAAAGGACATAAATAACTCCCTTAAAGAAATGCAGGAGAACTCAGGTAAACAGCTAGAAGCCCTTAAAGAGGAAACAAAAATCCCTTAAGAAGTACAGGAAAACACAACCAAAAAAAGGTGAAGGAATTGAATAAAACCATCTAAATTCTAAAAATGGAAACAGAAACAATAAAAAAAAAAAAATCACCAAAAGAGACAACCCAGGGGATTGGAAATCCAGGAAAGAGATCAGGAGTCACAAATGCAAGCATCACCAATAGAATATAAGAGATAGAAGAGAACATTTCAGGTGCAGAAGATTTCATAGAAAACATTGGCACAACAGTGAAAAAAAATACAAATGCAAAACGCTCCTAACATAAAGCATCCAGGAAATCCAGGACACAATGAGAAGACAAAACCTAAGGATAATAGATATAGAAGAGAGTGAAGACTCCCAACTTAAAGGGCCAGTAAATATCTTCAACTAAATTAAAGAAGAAAACTTTCCTAACCTAAAGAAAGAGATGAACATTAATATACAAGAAGCCTATAGAACTCAAAATAGATTGGACTGGAAAAGAAATTCCTCCAATCACATAATAGTCAAAACACCAAATACACAAAACAAAGAAAGAATATTAAAAGCAATAAGGAAAAAAGGCCAAGTAACATAAAGGCAGACCTACCAGAATTACACCAGACTTCTCACCAGAGACTGTGAAAGCTAGAAGATCCTGGGCAGATCTCATACAGACCCTAAGAGAACACAATTGCCAGCCCAAGCTACTATACCTAGAAAAACTTTCAGTTACCATAGACGTAGAAAACAAGATATTCAGTGTCAAA
Source organism: Rhynchomys soricoides (assembly GCA_019843965.1). NCBI lineage: Eukaryota > Metazoa > Chordata > Mammalia > Rodentia > Muridae > Rhynchomys > Rhynchomys soricoides. The sequence continues at coordinate 16,503,291 of JADRCH010000067.1, read as the reverse complement.
ACCAAATTTACACAATATCTTTCCACAAATCCAGTCCTACAAAGGATAATAGATGGAAAACACCAACACAAGGAGGGAAACTACACCCTAGAAAAAGCAAGAAAGTAACTCTTTCAACAAACCCAAAAGAAGGTAGCCATAAAAACATAAAAATAGCAGGAAGAAACAATCACTTTTCCTTAATATCTCTTAACATCAATGGACTTAATTCTCCAATAAAAAGATATAGACTAACAGACAGGGTAGGTAAAGAGGACTAGCATTTTGCTGCATACAGGAAATGCACCTCAGTGACAAAGACAGATTCTACCTCAGAGTGAAAGGTTGGAAAACAATTTTCCAAGCAAAGGGTCCCAAGAAACAAGCTGGAGTAGCCATTCTAATACTGAATAAAATCAACTTTCAACCAAAAGTTATGAAAAAAAGATAAGGAAGAACATTTTGTACTGGTCAAATAGAAATATTTAAGGGGTAACTTCAGCAAGTCTTATAGGTATCTGATGAACCTCAGTGTAATGGCCTTGGGAAATGCAAAGGAATGTTGCTTTTTGCTCAGAGTGAAGCTAACCTATCTTGAAGGGAGAACATTAGAAATATTTGAATTTTATGTTCATATTATGTATATCTTAGAAGACTAATATTAATTTTCTCTGAATTTAGTCAGGAGTTGTCAACTTATTTCTAGTTGAGTATGACAGTAGTAAGGTTTTAAAAACCTACTGAAAAGAGGTAACATTCAACGTGTGATTTATGAGATTAGGTTGTGTGCTATTTTGACTGAAGGCAACTTTCCTTGTCATTTCAAAGAAGAAAAAAAAATGGCCTGTAAAACTGTAAGAACTGATCTGTCAGAAATAATTTCCAATTGCATAATGTTTTTACAAAAGTATTTAATTTATTTTAATATTTATAATGTAAAATTATAAGATGATGATAATATTGGCTTCTAAAGTTTTATCCTAGAAAATAGCATTTTAATTATTATAGAAATCTCTATAAGTAATTTCATAATTTATTACTTCTGTATTTAATTTTGACATGTTCTTCCTAATTCTCCATTGCATATAATACTGTGATAGATATCCCACAGTACATACATATTTTTGTCAATATAAATTCCTAGAAATAAGTTTACTTGATAAAATCTTATGCACAATTTATATTTGGTACTTGTTGGTAAACTGTTCTTAGAAGTACTGTATTGATTTGTACCCTTATATGGAACATTTCTCTAAAATTCTCTAACAATTAAATTTTATTATTAAAAATTATATATCACATTTTGACTAAAATTTCCATATCAAGGAGGTATGTTGTGTATCTCATTTTCTTAATTTTAAAGCAACAGTCTTTATCTCGTAGGTAAAATAAAAAGGAAAGAAATCCTTGTTATACCAGAGGAAAAACAGGCACACATAAAATTGATAACAGAGACAGTCTTAATGAAAAAAACAAACAAACAAACAAACAAAAAATGACCATCTGTTTGCAGCTCCACATCTGTAATCATTAATGTTTTCTGTCAGCTTTGTGGGATCTAGAATCACAGAGGACAAAAACTCTGGACATACCTCTAAGGTAGGCTCTAGATTGGGTTAAGTGAGGTGTAAAGACAATCCCTGAGCTTACTTCCCCTACATAACAGTGAGAACAAAACAAGCCATGTTAAACCATTTACTCCTCTGTATCTTCACTACCAATGAGAACAGATGCCTCACTTTTCCTGCTATGATTAACTAAGTGACTGAAAATTATACAGCAAAAATAACCCCTTCTCTTACTAAGTTGCTTTTCATCAGGTATTTGATAATAACAATAAGAACAGTGACCAACTTAAAAAATTAATAACACAAAGTGAAGTGGTTGCTCAGAAAACAGCATTCATGTGAATCTTGTGGTTTTAAAACTGGTTTACATGAGGAATGTGAAGAATTTGGAACTTTGGGCTAAAAAATATTTAGAATGTTATAACCAGAGCTTAATATATGATCTTAGAGGAAGCTCAGAGGACCAAAAGATGCAGAGAGAACTGTGTTCAGTTAAAGGTGTGGGTCGCTAGGAGAAGTGAAGGGAGTATAATTCTGTTTGGTATGTATTACATGAAAGAAGAATGTATTTTCAATAAAGATGAAAGGAAAGGAAAGGAAAGGAAAGGAAAGGAAAGGAAAGGAAAGGAAAGAGAAAAAGAAAAGTGTACCCTTTTGTGGGAATGTAAAGTTACCAACACAGCTATTGTTCTGATGGTTAAATTTGACTGTCAATTGACAGGGTATAAAATCATCTAGGAGACAAGTCTCTCGGCCTTCTTCTGAGTTTTCAGATTGAGGCCAATGGTGATAAAAGACTCAAAATAAATATGGAAGGCACCATAACACTGGCTTGTAGAACAACAGAGAGACTCTAGTGGAACAGAAACAATCAGTCTCTGTTTCTTGATTTAGACTTTACATGGCCAGCTGCCTTATGATGGCAGGAGAACAGGAGAGAGATTGAGAAAGGCATCAAGATTAACATACTAATGTATCTCCTTGGCAGAGGAAGACTGAATGGGAAGCCTCTGTGATCTTGGCACATGGGGAAGGGGGAAAGGGTTGTGTTATGAACCTATTTTTGAAAAGTCTTATAACACTGAAAGCTCAGAATGTGTAAGTCTAGAACTTTTGCCAGCTCTCCGACCCACTTCTATTCTCAGAATTAATTTTACATTCATTAATAAATTGTTGTAATTTTTGTTAAAATTCATATGTTCTAATTCTTTTTTTCTGAATTAACATACAGGGATGTCTCAGTGAGTGCCCAGCTCAAAAGGTTCCTTTAGGTCTCAATAAGTGTTTTTAGGACTTAGTGGGGCCTTTTTTTGTGGGCAACACAGTCATTATATTCATTGATGATTAACAAAAGGACATGACACTTTGGTGGAGATTATCATTGGTAAAGCACTATGCACAGTAACTCTCTTTACTGTTTCAGGAAAGAGAACAAATTCTGTAATTGTACAAAATATTATCCTAATATTTTATGAATAATGGGTAAATATCAAGTGAAGATATTTTCATATTGTTGATATTTCTGGTAAATCTTTACAATTACTATATAGTCTCTCAATAAATGAACAGCTTTTTAAAGAACCTTCTCAAAAATTCTAAATCATTGGTTTTACTGATGTTTCTCTTTAACATTTTAATATTTACTTAGAGCAGACTGTATAACCCTGAGACATAAGTGTGCCACCAGAGAAAGTATGGCTTCTATGCACTCTTCCATCTTTCCTTGCTCCCTCCTCCCACTGAATGATTAGAAGACACTGGAATGGAACGCAAGATTGGAAATAGGACTCCAGGAGCCCCATTATCTTCACGTAGTCATTGGCAATATTGTCATGGTCACCTTTATACCAAACTCTCCCTGTATCTAAAAATAGTTTTCTCTAAATACAATCACACAGAATGTCCTGACTTAAGTTAATACCCTTTTCTCTCTTCTATCCCATTTATCATGAAAACATCACTAAAACACCTATAACATCCATATTTTATCTTGCAAATATGTACAATGTTCCATGAAATCAGTTATTTGTGGGTGATCACACTTGCTATTTTTTTTTCCTTTTTCTCCAAACAGAATTATATTGAATATACTTTCTTTAATTATTGGTCTTTGTGTGAATGTTTGACACATCCTTCTAAATCAATTAAAGTATATTTAATATAGACTAATTCATATACTGCTCTAACGACATAATTTTTCAGTTATTGTGCAATTTTAAATATCTACCCATGGTTTAGACCTTGCCATTGTACACATTCCCTGTGAAATTCTTTATGGGTTATAGTATTACTGTCATTTTACTTTTAAACTAGAAGATTATTAACAGTTTGAAATTTATTTAAGACTGCATCTCCTATGAATCATCTGAGTTTTTCCAGTATCTGACAGCATATCTTTAAACCTGTTAAGTCAGTATGTAATATCTCTCAGGTTTATATATAGTATTTATATATAGTATATAAATTTAATTGTGTTTTCCAGATTATTCATATATATATTTTCCCTATAATTTTTCCTTCCTCTTTTGCAATAAGATTGTCCATTTTAAGAGAAGAAATATAATCTTTAAAAACTAAATATTCTCTTTAAATTCAAAAGTATTCCCAAGTAAGAATAAAGAATTAAGATTAAAGTAAGACTCCAGAAAGGAGAAAGGGGAAGAAAAGAGTGTGAGAGATTAGTAAACAAAGAGATGAAGCTGAAGAGCTCTAGAGCTCTAGACCCATGCCTCGTTTGATACAAAGCCATACCATCTGCATGATAACATACAAGGAAAAGTATTTTATGCCATAGTAAACATGCTCAACACTTATGTATAATATATCTTTTTCTGTCAGTGCAAAAGGGCTACTGAGTCATTTGATAATGAAATAACTTAAGGAAAACTAGATAAGTGCCAGAAAAAGTCCAGGACGACCAGCATAGGTTCAGACTTCAACAGAAATGGCAATCACTTTGCAGAGCAGAAGCTATGTCACTTTCTACGCTTTCAGAGTTCTCAAAATCCATAAATAACTAGGTTACTGCTGAAGACCGAGAGCATTATTCTGACTTTAGGATCAGATGTATCAGTTTGCCAGCTTTTATTTTTGCTATAGTATTCTTCATAAGTAATATATTGTCTTAGTTAGGGATTTATTGCTGTGAAGAGACATCATGACCATGGCAACTTTTATAGAAGAAAACACTTAAATTGCTGCTGTCTTACACTTTTAGAGGTTTAGTCCATTATCATGGAAAAAAGCATGGTAGTGTACAGGCAGACTTGGTGCCGGAGGAACAAAGAGTTCTCTATTTTGATATATTGATCCACAGGCATCAGATGGGGACTGTGTCCCATACTGATCAGAGCTTGACAATGAGGTCATATATACATATACATATATATATATATCCTCAACGCCAGCCTTTAGTAACACATAATCTCTAGAAAAGCCATATGTATTCAAACAGAGCTGCACCTACTTCAACAAGGCCATAGCCTCACTTTCTAAAAGTGTTACTTCCTACGGCCAAGCACTCAAAAACATGAGTATTCCAAGCCATACCTATTTAAACCACCATACATATGTAGAGCACAACATTTATAGGCCAAACCAAATGAAATCTAGAATCTGACCTAAATATTCCAGGAAAAAATAAAAGTAGAGAAGTACATTTTCAAAACAGAAGGTATAAATTAAAATTATTTATATTTGTTTAAGTTAAATAATTAACTCAAGACACTATTTTAAATTTTTTTTTATCTGAATAAAGGAAATAATTATAAGGAAGAACTATGTAAAGAAAGAGAATCAGTTCGCCATCATCATCATCATCATTGTTTTCTCTTTATCTCTCTGGCTTTCTCTTTACACTTGTTTCTTTTTCCTCTCCCTTTCTCTCTCTCTCTCTCCCTCTCTCTCTCTCTCTCTCTCTCTCTCTCTCTCTCTATATATATATATATATATATATATATACTTTCCATACAAACATTTATGAAAATTTGTATACCCTTATTTATCTACTTCTTATAAACACCTCTACCCATGGAGAACTGATGTTTAGCACTGCTTGAGTGGGAGATATATATATATATATATATATACTGTTTTGGCCTGTTTGAGAAAGATATATATTTATATGTGATTTTAGTTTGGACCTTCTTAGAGCATATATATGGACGTATGTTTGCAATTTGAGACACATGTCATGCATCATTAAGCAATTACAAAATAGAATCATGTGTTTGTTACTTATTTTATATCTCCTCTTGTGGTCTCCCTTCTGAAGGAATACTATTATCCTCTTCATTTGACATTTTGATACTAAAACTATTAACATAGCAAGCCATTAGGGAGAAAGTAAAGAATGATTCAGAAACAAGATTATAAGTACTGGGTAAGATATTTTCTTTACATTCCTAAGTCGATGAGGATTTAAGGGTTTATTTTTCCTTCTAGTTTTAGACTCCTAAGTACCTGTTTTTTTTTTTGTTGTTGTTTGTTTGTTTGTTTGTTTGTGAACACAGAGACCTTTACATAGATAACTCAGCATCCAAAGAGACCTGAGTTCTACCAAACATTTGGAAGAAAGTGGCAGTTCTTTTTCTAAGCATTTCCATTTAAATTCACATAACTCGAACATTTCATTTGATATAAAGGCCATATTAAGAAACCATAAAGCTGAAGCTGCCTAAATAAAGGTTTACACTATATTGAAAAATTTTTAGAGGGACTGATCACCACACATTCACATTCATAGCGAAAGGAGAAGGGAAAGAGTTGTATAAGTTACAAGAAAGTAAGAAATAGCCCAGGGTGGGAGAGATCTATAGAAGAACACACAGCTCTGCTTTGGGCCAAAGTTCCTCAAGTGCATGGATTGAGCTGAGGAAAGAAACAGAGAAAAGAAGAAAAGAAGGTGCTGAGGCTCCCAGTCAATTCCCTTCTCCCATCTACTTTTGTGATATACATAAAGAGGACAAATGGTTTGTCCATTTTGGCTCCTGTGTCTCAGAGACCTGCTCTTTCTGAAGAGGAAATGGAGGGAGAGTGGATCTTGGGGAGAGGGGATGTATGGGGAGGAGCTGGGAAGAGTGAAGGAAGGGGAAACTGGTTAGTGTATATTCTATGAGAGAAGAATCTTGTTCAATTAAAAAATAAATTAGAAATGATTCAGTGTTGGTAATCATTTCCATTTTTTTAAAACAAAAAAGTCAAATTAAATGCAACCTTAAACAGAAACAAACAAGAAGAAGAAGAAGAAGAAGAAGAAGAAGAAGAAGAAGAAGAAGAATCTAGAAAAAGATTTAGATGGGTTTTCAGTAAAAATGATTCCTTTATTTTTCTTTTACCCAAATTTATTTATTCTATATATTTGGGTATGTAAATGTACCACATGTTTTCCTGGTACCTGTGGAGATAAGACAAGGGATCAGGTTCCCTGAACACATGATTTTGAGCCACCAGTGGGTGTTGTAAACAGACCAATTTATATTCGGTCCTGTGCCAAAGCCATAAGTACTTTTAACTGCTGAGCCATCTTCATCTCTGCCCCCATTGAATTCATAAATTGAATATTGATGAAGCTTTTATTGTTACAGGCATGTGTTAGTAGCAAATATGATTTAAAAATTAATCAAATTGTGTTTAAAATGCTTGTGTACCACATTCACCTAGATCATATATTGCACTGTGAGGTTACATCATGTGTGAGGGATTTAACAATAAATAACATTTGAATTCAAATGACCATTACCAATATCTTAGAAAGGCACCATCTGGTGTAGAAAATTTTAGAATTTTGTTTCTTACTCAACTGTTTTGTTTCCTCATCCATATGGACTCTTGGATCGCTTGATGTCCTTTGAATTGGTCATTAAAACGATATTAAGAACATTTAAAACAAAAGTAGTTATAAAAAATGTAAAGATGACAGAATGCACACAACTTTCAGGATTTTATTTTAGTAATCAAATCCATGACAACTTATAAGTATCACAGTTATTAAATTTTGTTGTGCTTGAGATTAAAGACAAAAATGTTCATTTGACTCAAAATATCTGTTGAAACATATTGTGGAACAAAAGGCAAAAGTAGAAAATAAGAATAAAACAAAAGATAAAATTCTAGAGAATCTTCACTCCATTGTATTTAAGGGGAAGAATATATATATATATATTATCCCCTATATATATATATGATTTTCTTCAGTGATTCGTTGCCAAGATACATCAAAGCATCAAAATATGTACAAATGTCAGTGTAGAAACACTATCACATTTTTTTTAATCTATCACCACCACACACAATTATACCTGCATAAAAACTGAAAATAAATTGCTATTTCTGTTGGTTTACTTAAAACTGCCTTAGTGTTTTTTGTTTTTTTCTTTTTAAAATTTGTGGTACCCTTTGAAGACTAAAGCTACATGTTTCTCACTTAATTTTAAATTAAACTCCTACCCACTCTATCAAGGAGTTCTTAGGTTAGTATTCAGAACTTTCTGCTATAACCTACCTTCTTTGACAAAAGTAGCACAAGGCTCATAATATAAACACATAGGCTTAATTAGTATAGATACATGATACAATGGTCATTAAAGTTCTCAGGATCAGGGGCTCATTATGTAATTAGAATTCATTATTTAATTGCTGATTAGAATTGCATCAAACTATTCTATTAATGATAATACATAGAAATAGTTATAAAACATGATGTTCTGACTTTCCTATTTTTAATATAATTTCATGTTTTACAAGAACTATGAGGTAGAATTTTGATAAAATTTATATTGTAGTAAACATCTGTGAATATTCTTGCCCATGAAATTATATCACATTCAGATAATTTGTTCATAAGTCACTTCTCACTCTATATGCTCTGGTCACAACTTGAAAATACTTTAAAGTTACTGTTTATTCACCACAGAAAGAAAATCAAATTTGTTTCCTCACAGCAAGAACTTGTTCTTGACCAAAAATATTATTCAGTTTAATAAGGCAAAGTGTTAACCAGAATGACATTCAACTCATTTCCTTACTTTTAAGAACAAAGTTCATACTCAATAAATAGATATTTGAAAATTTCAAGATGTTATATAAGATTATTATTTAACACATCTCACAACTTAATGCAAAATAAGACAAATATAAATAATTTAGTTATGTAATATTCTAGGTAATTAAATTAATCTTAAATTGAAAATCAGTGGTTAAGAATATGTACTGATGTTGCAGAGGACTTGCGTTTGGTGCCAATACTCATATCAGGCAACTCACAGTGTCTGCAATTCCAGCTGCAGTGAGCATTCAACAGTTTTGATTCCTGCAGGCAGCTGCACTGAATGCACATACCCCTACTCAGACATATCTGTACTTACTTACAAAATGAAACTAAAAAATACTTAATGGAAACTTGAACATTATTTTACTTTATCTAGCTCTGTAAAAGAGTGTCCTGTACAGAGTAGATTCTTGAAATACACATACACACACACACACATACACACACACACACACACACACACACACACACACACCTGCTTTAGACCCATACATATAGTACCACTTGATGTTTGAAACTGATGTGAGAAGTTCATTCTATCTGAATCCCTTCTGAATGTGAATATATATATATATGCCTGGATCTCTCCACATGGTAAGTTGTTGTAGAAAGCCTTTTGTTTACTTTGTTGAAAGTTACAAAGATACAGAATGCTTCTTAAGATTGCTTTAAAAAGGTATTACTGAAAAAGCTAATTTATCGTAAAACCTTTTATCCTTACTCCACTGCTTCTTAAACTATGAATCAAAACTCCATATGAATTTCAGAGGCTAAACATGGGAATTTGCCAATGGTAAATTCTTAACTGCACACACACAATAACCAAAAACTAACCTAAAATCCAAAACACAGTAAATCAAATGTGTTTCTGGCAGAGCTTGTTTATGCTACATCATAAGATATAGTAGTAGTAAGGTTTTTAGTCTCATAATAATTTGTCTGGGAAAAAAACCTCACAAGCCTTTTGCTTATTACATTAGTGTTCTATATTTGTATAAGCCACCATGACCAAAACAACTTACTTTTTAGAAAACATTTCATTGGAGGCTTGCCTACAGTTTCAGTGGCTTAGAACTTAGAACTAGATGTATCCAAGTGCATATACACAGAAAAGGGTGAGACAGATTAACTTCAGTGACCAGGAATAAATCAGTATTTATTTATTACTGATTATTATTATAATATTATTATTACTATTATTATTATTATGTAGCCAACATTTGGCTGTTTTACACCCAAAAGGCCATGAATTTGTAGTTTTCAGTCAACTCAATTTGCTATTTTATCAGGTCTTTATCTATGTTGAACTCCCAAAGGTTATTCTTATGCCAGCAAAGAAAATCCTTAGCAACTAGAGATATGACCTTGCCAGTGAGAGTGAGTATAAGTATGCATACATGTAAGCTTCTTTTTTATATATCCTTTCATGAATCTACCACCAGAAATTGTGGCATATATTAAGGGTGGGTTGTTCCATTTGAAATGATTCAATAAAGAAAATTCATCATGTGAATGTCAAAATGCTTGGGCTTTGGTTGATCCAGATGTTGACAAACAAGATTAGCCACTACATTCTACATGTTTATTAAAAGTAGTTCTCTTATCATGGACAAATATGAAATCAAAATATCAGTTAACTTTGAAAAAATTGGAAGTGTTTCATGTCCTACCATATCAAATAATAGGTAAAAATTAGAACAGCAATGTCAAACAACTACATCCCCCAAAGCTCCCAGGGACTAGACTACCAACCAATGAGTACACAAGGGGGGACCTGGCTCCAGCTGTATATGGAGGGAAATCCTTTGGCACTATGGAGGCTCGATGACCCAGGGTAGGAAACTACTAGCCTGATGAGGAAGGAGTGGATGGGCAGGTGGGAGAGCACCATCATAGAGGCAGGGGGGAGAGGAGAAGAGATAGGGGTTTGTGGAGGGGAAACTGGGAAGGGAATAGCATTTGAAATGAAAATAAATAAAATAACCAATAAAAAATGAAAAAATGTTACATAAATAGTTATCACATATAAAGACATCAAAACCAAACTTATAAAATACAGCTGCACTTATAAAAATGGGTTTGAGTAAATGCCATAAGATTGTTATCAATGCAATTTGACTTATTACACACTACTAATTGAATGGCACATATGTTTAAAAATTATTTGTGGGAAGATGTTCTAACCTCATGAATATTAAATGTATTGTGTTTGAGTATGATGAAGTTAAAATTAAGTGACAGTCTCTACATATAAAAAACATGCAAATAACTTTGTCAAAATTAAATTTGAAGTTTTTTTATCATCAATATATTATCAATGTCTTATAAAGTAAGTTTTTTTATATAAAAACATACATATAAGTTCAGGCTATATGCTTTTTAATATTCAATCAATTACTGAAAATTTGTTAAAGCCAATAATCAGTAGTAGGTAGCATATGAATCTCTATTCACAAAACATCTAGTTAGATAAGTTAGACAAACACAACTTGAAGTCATTTTCATGGATTGAGTATTATGTGTGGTGATTCAACATATGTCTAGTCTTTCAAAGAAAATCTACATGTAGTTTGTATCCCCCTAGTCAGTAAGTCTTCAATCATACCTATGTATTCAATTCAAAAGGAGATTAAAGCCTAATACAGCTTAAATATTAACAATTCTTATTTGTTCAGTCTTAGATAAGTTTTTAGAAATATATATATATTATGTGTACATATATACATTATAATCTATTCCTTAGATATTTTTTAATATTTTGTCTAGTTCTGCTAAACATCGTTATTTACTTTTTAAATTAGTTCTTTTATTATTTTAAATATTATAATATAATTGCATCATTACTCATCCCATTTCTTACCTGCAAATCCCTCCATATATATTTATTATATATATACATATATATATGTGTGTGTGTGTGTGTGTGTGTGTGTGTGTGTGTGTGAACTATTATAAAAGAAGAAATATATGGCAGCATGTTCCCGCACTATGCCCTGGTTCTCTCATCCCCAGCGTGCTGGCCAGCCATGCATTGGTAGGCAACGGCTGATCTGCTTTCATCTCATGGAACTCTGAGTCAAGAGTTCCACAATTTCTCCAACCAGCTAACTAGGTTCTCACTGGTGGGTCACTACCATGCCAGCCCCATGTTTCAATATCCCCACAGCTTCTGTGGTGCACATAAGGCAAACCCACACTTTGCTGCTGTATCTTTTTCTCAGGAACCCAGAAGAACCACTGCATGAAGGAAAACACAACACAGACTTAGCTCAGAAACAATGGCAACTCAGTCTCTAGGAGCAATAACTAAAACCTAATCTTGTAAGCCTGATTCCTCTGGTGGTGAATCCTTGCAGATCTGCCATGATACCAGGAGACTCTAGTAGCTACATCTTACCTACATGCTATCCCCATTCCAAAAGAAATCTCTCTCTCTCCTGCTTCCTCTCTTCCTCTCTCTGACCTGGAAGTCCCTTCTGCGCCCAGTGATTGGCTCCTTTATTCATTAGTGGATTGGTTTACAAGAAGTCACAGGTGTAACTCACTCCTTGTCTGAAGCCCCTCACAGGAGTGCAGAATTAGCAGAATACCAAAAGTCCCAGGGCTATCTATCTATCTATCTATCTATCTATCTATGATTTATGATTTATGGAGTTATTTCCATCCTTTTAAATTTTGTAATGATTTGCTTTATGTCTTGCTTTATTTATTTGCAAATATTGTGTTTAAATCCAGAAGCATATTTTATAAAATTGGATACATTGAGTTTGAAATTTATATGTTTACAATAGCAACAAATTATTTGTTAACTATTCTCTTGATTAGTATGAAATATACCCATTATGTCTTCTGATTAGTTTTAGTCTGATGTCAATTTTCTCAGATATTAGGATCAAGACACATCTTTCCTTTTTTTACTTATTTGAAGGAATTTTTTCCATTCTTTTATTCTATCTATAGCAGTGCCTATCTGTAAAGCTAAGATGTGGATATTTTGTGGATAGCAGACAGATGGATGATATTTCTTGATTCATTCATTCAGATTCTGTTTTTTGATTGGAGAATCAAGGGAGCTAATGTATAGGGGATTTTTGTTGTTGTTTTGTTTTCTTTTTTAAGCTGTTTACAGTGTGGAAAATTTAATGTTTCACTTTCAGTTATTGTGGATAATTTTTCTAGGTATATTAGTTTAGTCTGGTTATTATGGTCTTTTAGGACTTGAAATACATTGTTTCAGGTTATCATGGATGTTAAGGCCTAGGTAACTGTTACCTGTTTCCCCTGTCATTTTGGGCTTTTACTAACGTTATAAGGAAACCTTCTCATATGTTGTTACTGCTGTTACTAAAAAACCTGCTAATGCCCAAATCGATTACAAATGTTGTTATATTCTGTGCTTTTCAAAACCAATCACAACAGAAGACAGTTAGAACTGCTTGGTATATTTAGCCACAAGAATTGTGGACTGAACCAACCACCAAGCAGCACTTCCTGCGCTTGTGTATAGGCTTTTATGATATTTGCCTTTATAAACTTTCCCTGGGATAGAACCCAGCATAATAATGACACTTGCACCTATTTAGAATAAGATTTCCATTTTGAGTAGAGGAGAGTAAAGTTTAAGCTCCACGACCTGTCTGGGAATCGACATCCTACTTGGCAGAAAGATACATATATGTGGGTAACTAACATCCTGTTTGGCAAGTTAAGACATCAGTGTTGGACAAAGCAAGTCCCCTCCCACAGTTGAATACTCTAATCAGTGGGAGCAGGACACGAGAGTACAACAATGGGAGTACAGCCAAGACATGCTGCCAAGGAAATCCCCTGTGGCAGAACCTTCCCTTAATGAATAAAGATTTCAAGGAACCAATTACTGGGTGAGTAGGTGGGACTTCCAGGTCAGAGAAAGGAAGAGGGGAGGAAGGAGGAGGAGCCTCACTTTTGGGATGGGAGAGAGCATGGAGGCCAAAATGTAAGTAGTAGAGGCACCCGTTTCAGGTGGCAGATCCACCAGTATCCGCTAAGGGAGGGTTTGTAACTTAGAAGAGCTTACAAATTAGGATGCTAGTTACTGCACCCAGCGATTCTGTTACCTGTTGATTCTAAACTAAGTTTGTGTGGTGTTTTCCTTCACTTTGTGACTTAACTGGGTTCGAGAGAGAAAGGTACGATAGTAAAGCGTGGGTTTGCGAGAAGTGCATTCCACCTAGCTGTAGGAATTTGGAAGTGTGGGGCTGGTTTGGCAGCAACCCGCCATGGGGAATTAGTGAACCAGGCGGAGAGATTTCAGAACTCAGGGTCATAGAATCTGCTGGGCTGTGAACAGATCAGCCTGTCTGTCCGGCTGAGAAAAGGCCAGCCTGTCCACTGGTGCCACACCAGCAGACACATAGATTGGTTTTGTTGTTGTTGTTGCTGCTGCTGTTGTTTGTTTGTTTTTTAATATTTCATGCTACAATCCCCTACACCTAAATTTTAATTTGTGGAATAACTTGGCCCAGATGTTTGGAGATCTCAGACTTACAAAGCCCTATAGGATCTTAACTCAATGTCTCAGTTCAGTTCCTGAGTCTTCCCTATGGCCCCGATCAATCAGTCTTGGGGAATATGCTCAATAAACTATCCCTGTGTGAATGAAATCAGTGTTTCTATGGTTTATGAGGTGGCTCTGGAACCTAAAAATGGCTTTTGAAGTTTTGATAGAAAAATGATTTCTTTTTCTAATGGGCGTTCCTTTACAAAAGTGACTTGTTTGTTTTTTGTTGTTGTTTTGTTTTGCTTTTGTTTTGTTTTTTGTTTTGTTTTGTTTGTTTCCCTCTTTTTTACAGGATTGAATACACATTTTTAAACAAATATATATATATATATATATATATATATATATATATATATATATATAGTTTTAACTGATATGCCATGGGGATATTCTTTTCCTGTCTTGTTGGTTTAATTTGCTTCTATTTGTATCTTATGGATGTATATTTCCTTAGTTTGGAAAACATTGCCTCTGATGTTTATTTAATTTTCTTTTGATTCTGTAACTATAAATCAAAAGATATTTTTTCTCATGGTGTTTCATATTTTCCGTATATTCCTTTCACACACACACACACACACATATATATATTCTTTCTTTGTGTCTTGATATTCATTGTTTTGCTTGATCCTTTTTACTTGTATGTTTTTGTTTAAGTTTTCTACCTGGGTTATTGGGTATTTTAATTTTATCTTCAGTTGAGTTTAAGTCCACTTCAGTTAATTCAATGTCTCTTTATTGAATTAACTTCAAATGTCCTGAATCTTCTTCCTCATTTCTATCATTTCTATGTTTGTGTTTTCTTCAACATCACTCAGGCATTTAGTCTTCTTAAGTTCTTTCACTTTAATTTCATTGTGTTGTTTCTTGTATCATCTTTATACTCCTTGAATTCTATAATAATGTTTATGACTGTTCTTTAAATTCTATGTCTTCAGTTTTATATAGGTAATTCTCATTGGCAAACATTCTATAGTACTAGTAGGCTTTGAATGGGAGACACAAGTTTGATATTTCATGTTGCTTGCTTTTATTTTAATTTTGATATCTGGGTATATGGGATTCTTCTTTTATTTTTGCAATTGATATAGACAGGATAGATTGGATCAGAAAAGAGGATGTATGTGCAGTTTAGGTCCAGAGATTATAAAAAGCTTAGGCATAATTGTTGTATTAAATATTCAGTCTTCCTTGGGGTGTTCTAACCTGCCTTTGAACACTCAGTTCCAAGGTAAAAGATAGGCCATTAAAACACTACATCCTGGCAGACTGCACTCTAAGCTATTTATATCTACTTCCATATCAATAACCCTAACTTATAATTTGTTATATTTCATCTAGGCTACCCTTAATTCCAACTATCCAACCATCATGGCCATGTTTTTATGATTGATCTACCCCATGGCATCTCATCACTCCATGTTCTCTCTCTTCTCCTTGTGATCTCTGCCTCAAACCCCAAGCCTGGGAAATGAGACTCCATCTACCTCTGTTCTGCCCAGCTATTGGCTGTAGGCATCTTTAATTAACCAATACTTTTAAATTAAGGAGCAAGGTCACATATACACACTTGATATACATGAAGATTCTCTTGTCCATGGGGCAACCAGGGCCAGTATTTAGCATTACAATACATAGCAACAGGCCAAACCTCAGCACAGAATAAAATCAGGTAGATGATGTACACAATGTTCATCCTGGTTAAACTTGGAGGGAAGCATTTGATCAGGCTGGATGGAAAGTTTAGATGTGATACAGGGAAGTCCTGCTGTCAGAGTAACTTGTCTGTACAGAAACATAGAGGTTAGATTTAGAATAGGTAGAGGTGGCATTGTTAGGTCAGGGCATTGGCTATGTGACCCAAACAAGGTCTGGAATTTTGTAATGCTGTATAGATGGAAGGATCAGGAAGACTCATCAGGCTGGTTTCTGAAAAAACATTCTAGGATCTGGTTGGGTAGAGAGGCAGTTATGATATGGGAGGGTCTTTTAAGTTAGACAGGTTGGGTGAGTCCTACAAGAATCCCAGAGGTTGTTTGAGGTCTAGGCAGGATAAGCCAGATGAGTCCGAGGCACTGGATCTGACCTGGTCTGACCAGGTCTTTTTATGCTGAATTAGAGGAGGTTCATGGTAGAGTGGGTCAGGATGGTTCACCAAACTAGATCCTCTTGAAATAATTCTTTACTACCTTTTGTAGATGAGAAAATCGAGTTTCTGACACTTAGTACATATTCACAAATGAAAAGCAAGGTAATCCTGCAACCTGATTAATATCCATGTCTCTAGAACTCAGTATAGTTCTACAATTATTTGTTCTGGTATTCCACAAAGTTCCATAACTATTACTGTCACATCAGTCCCCAAACCTCATGTAAAACTCAGCTCGGTCACTTTTCTAATTAATTTTGTCATCTAATCACCTTTTTAGCATCTTACTGAGCCATATTCATTATACCCATTACATCATTTTTGAGCACATTTAAGATTTATCTTTAAAAGTTTTATACTTTTTAAGGAAAGAAGTTACATCCTTAAGGCTCTGTGTACCAAAATGTTTCTCTTATCACTACACATAGAAGACAATAAATGATTTTAAATGTATAAACAGAAATTTATTGTGCATAGGTAGGATGATAAACTTTTCTTGGAGAATTAGATTATTAAATTCAGGGTATTTGAGAATCACAGCTATTTCAGAGTATCATATACACAGTGTAAAACTGAGATGTTAGAAAGTGAGATGAAGGGAAAATCAGATGCAAATTATAGGAATCAATGTCAAAATATAGGGCTTGAACAATAACATAATTTTAGTCATAAGATGCATAATCTAATTATATTCCAATTATAGTAATTTTTATTAACTATTTGAATAGGTTTCCTTATGACATTTCAAATACATATATAAAATACATTATTTATCCCACTATTCCATTCTTATATCCCAATCCACTTACCATTATCCTCTCCTCTAACTCAGAGGCTTCTTTCTTGTATTTTCTTCTATTGCTTTCACTTCAATTAATGTTATTAAATGAGTATATAAATATAAATAAATAAATACTATATGCTGACTCCATTTATTGCTCTTTGTATGTATATGGTTTTAATGTAGATTACTCAGGATGTGATAAGTACTTATGGTATTAATCTCTGGGAGCCTTGTGAAGTTTTGCCTATCCATATTGGCATAGTACCTGCTTTTATTCTATTTGGGTCCTTATTCCACATAGTAGTGTTATTGATGTTCATAGAAATTCTTTGCCTCTCAGGTGCTGTATCAAATACAATTCCTCTTTGGAAAACTCCCCTAGGCAACATTCAAACATGTACTTTACAACTTTAATATTTACTTTATCTCTCTTTGCAATCAAGTTGATATTCATTATCAATTATCTTATACTCCTATATACTTTTTACCCTACTTTATGTTCTCTCAAACATGGAAAGCCATTTCATTTTCATGTAGCTTAAAACTTATGAATGATATGTGAATGCATTGTACAAATGAAGAATTTCAAATATTAAACGTAGGGGAGATTTGCCAAGGACTATAAGCAGCTGCTATAATTTGAATATGATTGCAGATTTTAACAAGTTTAAATCAGTGCTTAAAGAAAAACATATTTTTGATGCCTGTAATATGCCAAAAGCTGTATTAAGTACTGGGGAGGTCATCACTTCCATTAAGAAATGACCATGCCCTCAAATAGCATGGATAATTTGAAAGTGAAATTGTGTAGCTTGTTGAGTGCTGTACAAATGTTTCAGGAGCTTTTAGCCTACTCTAGAATAGTTAAGAAACATTTCCAGTTGAAGAGATATTTAAGTCCATATCAAAAGAAAGGCTAAGACTTGATGAAATGGATAGAGAGGATGGTGCAAGTATGAAAATCACTTGCAGCTTACCTTTCTGTCACAAAAGAATACAACTTCTAAAGATGAAGAAGTAAAGGGAAGCATAAGCAATGATCACTTATAAGAAGGTTTTGTCTTTCATGGTTTAATAAACAAAGTCAAAACACATTGAATATGAGCAAGCTTGACTTGTCTAGGCTTTCTGTCTGCTAGACCTTCCTTATTCCATCAAATCATATCATAGCAAATTCCCCAGTCCAGCCAGGCTATGTTTGACTAACCAGATGAGAATATTCTCTTATCCATAAGCCTATTAAATGCACTGAAATTCTCACATAGAGAATGTGTCTCATGCTCAGGGTTGATCTCCAGTCTAAGAAGCCCTGCAGGCATTCTGACAGCTTCTAGGAGTACATCAGAAAGTATATCCTATATGCTAGTCCACCCCATGTCTACCAAACACTATATTAGTTACTGTATTATTGCTGTGAATAAACAGAGTAAGGCAGCTCTTATAAAACAAAGCATTTAATTGGGGGGGCTATCTTACAGTTTTAGAGGGCTGTTCCAGGATCATCATAGTTGGGATGTGCCGGGAGCACGATGGTATTCATGGAGCTGGAACAGTTGCTGCATAACACATACTCATCCACAGAAGGAATAAGAGAGAGGGGGAGAGAGAGACAGAGAGAGACAGAGATATATAGAGAGAAGGTAAGAGAGAAAGAGACAGAGAGACTAGGCCTGGCCTGAACTTTTCAAACTTCAAGGCCCATCATTCCCAGTGACAGGTCCTCCAACAAGAACACCTCCTAATCCTTCTAGTACTTCCAAACAGTTTCATTCCCCAGTGACTAAGTATTAAAACATATGAGTCTATGGGTCCCTTATCATTCATACCATTTCATCCAGGTTTGTATCAGAAAGCATATCTTATGTGCCTACACATCCACATCTGTCTACCAAATATTATACTCTCACCACATACCATAACCACCTTCCAGATCCAGGTTGGCATCCTCTGTGCTCTGAACAAGCCTGTTAAGCCTAACTTCTTATTGTAAATCATTCTGTGCTCTACCTAAGTTAGAGCCTATATCCCACATTCAGTGCTCTAACTAAATCTGAGAAGCTCCACCTCTGTTTTCTCAACCTTTAAACTTAGGAAAGGACAAACATTTTGCATTTCACCCAGCCCTCTGTGTTCAGATCTTTATCATTAACAGCAACAAAATGGTGTGTTGTATTGCAAAATCAAACCATGTGAAGGTTCATGAATGTGTGCGTTTGAAAATTTCCCAGTACTATAGAAATGTTCTTCAATGAGAATGACCTAGTTGATCACCTAGAAACAGATATTACAAGAACAATCAGAAACCTGATCAAAGAATTTAAAGAGTTTGAAGAAAACACAAATAGATAGTTCATCAAACTTGAAGAGAATGACTAAGGAATTCAAATACTAGTGTGATGCCCAGCAAAACACAAACATAAGGCTCAATTTAATGAAAAGGATATGGAAACTGAGTTCAAAAATGTTATATAAATTAAAAAATATTCAATGTGAAATGAGTATAAAACTGACAAGCTAAATATTCAAATTATGAAACTCAGAGGAAATCTTAAAAAGTATAAATTTTTAAGCAGAAAATAGACTATCAAGTTTAAAAGATGAAGTTAAAAAATTATACCATAGAAGCAAAACATGTGCAAAAAAATCACAGTAAGGGAATATGTAGAAAATTTGGTATGCAATAGTGACACCAACTGGGACCATAATAGGCATTTTATTATAGGCAGTGATAAGAGAGATAACTAGATAAAAAGGTCAACCCTGAAAAAATATATACCAGTAAGAAGTAGTAGAATACAGACAGTGTTCCCACACACACACACACACACACACACACACACACACACACAGGGGAGAGAGGGAGAAAGAGAGAGAGAGAGAGAGAGAGAGAGAGAGGAGATGGCAAGCTTAAAGCCAATTCCCTGATACATATAAATTAAAAAATACTCAATAATGAACTTGTAAAGCTATTACAGACAGTCATATATCAAAAAGATTATCCATCATGCTTTATCCCATAGATATAGAGCTGGTTCAACCTGAAGAAGTCAATAAGTATAAGAAACCAAGTACATAGACTTAAAAAATCAAATTATCATTTCAACATATGCAGAAAACACATATCTTTATGATAAATATCTTAGAGAGTGCCAAACTAGAGGGAACATACCTCAACATAATAAAAGCTATATATGAGAAATACACAGCATCATCCCAAATGAAGAAAAATCTAGAAGCACTCACATCAAAATTAGGCATAATATGAGTCTGTTCACTATACACACTGCTTTGTAATATTATGCACAATTCCATAGCTGGTCCAATAAGAGAAGAGAAGAAAGAGTGTTTTAAATAATAAAAGAAGAAATCTAAGTCTATTTATAGATGACATGATATGATACATTAGGATCCTCAGAGTTTGTCCAGAAATTCTCAAGAAATTATAATTTCAGAAATGCATCATGATACCAAATCAGCTTGAAATAAGTGATTTTATATATACAATCAACAAAAATAGAGATAAGACATCATAAAAATCCCTCCCATTCCCATCAGCCTTAAACAAATTAAAATATATAGGAATAACCCTCACCAAGTAGGTGAAAGTTCTCTATAATGGACACATTAACCTTTTAAAAATAGAAATAGAGATAAAACTAGAATATGGAAAAGCCTCCCATATTCATTGAGATGTAAACATTGCCTTATAAATTTTATCATTCTACCAAGTCATTTACAAAACTAAAGGAATCCTAATTAAAATTCAAATAATATTCTTTATAGTTATAGAAAAATATCTTAAAATTCACATGCATCCATAAATTGCACCAGATAGTCAAAACTCCTAAGCAAAAGAACACTGTTGGAAGTGATGATAATGTTAGATTTCAAAGTATACTATACAGTCCCAGTAATAAAATCAAACTAAACTGACATAAAAAAAAGAGAAAAAACAGGCATGCAGACAAATGCAACCAGACTACCCAAACATGAGTATACACAACTATAGTTACTCAGATGCCAAACCCATGCTGGCAAAGAGAAATAATCATCAACAAATGGTGACTAAAAAAAAACCTGGATGTCCCGATATATGGAATGGAATTTGACTGGATGGCCCCATACCTGGACTGAAATTTGACTAGATACCTCCATATATGCAATGGAATTTGACTGCTGTCTATCATCTTGCACAAAAGTGACTTTAAATGATCAAACACAAAAGAACCCTATATGATATAGTTATAGTCAGTACCCTACATGATATAGGTATAGGAAAAGATTTTCTGATTAGAATTCCACTTGCCCAAGAATTGACAAGAGGGCTTCATTAAATTAAAAAGCTTTTGTAAGCTAAAGAAACAATCTCGTGAAGAAAAAGTACACAGAATGTAGGAGAATATTTTTGAGCTATACTTATGATAGACAATTAATATTCAGAACATGACAAGAACCCTAAAAACAAGAACAAGTCAAATGAAATAATGGCTGTTGATCTTCACAGTGGGTTCTCCACAGAAGACATACAAAGTGCTTAGTAAAATCCTTGCAAATGAATGTTTTATTGTATTATGCTATAGCTATGAGGCTCTGAGCTTGGAAGCAAAGTAGTACAATTTGAATATGTAATGTCACTCACAGGTTAATACATGCTAAGATTTATTCTCCTGATTGTGACACTGTTTTGGGAGATGATGGAAGGTTTGTGAGGCAAGACCTCGTTAACAGTAATTATTATCTAGGAATTCATGAGTATTGTTGTGCCCAGGATCCTGGACAGAGTTTCTTTGTGTTTCCAGAGATATTTAACACATACCTTCAGCTCTCTGCAATGCCAGCAGCTCCTGCTGTCATGTCTCCACCACCAAATCAAAATGACTTTGAGATTTCAATTTACATAAGCCAGATGGCAAACAAATCATCTAAAAAAAACCAAAAATACAAAAATACAAAATAAAAAAAACCAAAAATACAAAAATACAAAATAAAATAAAACAAAGCAAAACATCCCAAACAAATAAAAAACAAGCATAAACAAACAAAAAGAAAACAAATACTGTTGTGAATGTGGGGAAAGAAACACCTCATTCACTGTTGTTGGGACTGCAACATCAAAGTACAGTCAGGACTGTTTTCTGGTGGAACATACACCATGTCTCTGATTGCAAAATATCACTGGTTTCTTGATCTGTGTAGACACAAATTATCTTTACTTAGTAAAAGGGTTGGGAAGGCATCAAATTCCTCCTTTTAGGTCACAGAAATTTTATATGGATGATAATCTTGTCCATAGGGTGGGATCCTGATAGCCTAATTATGCTAAATCTTCCTGACTGCCTGTGCCTTTGGATAGACTTGGGTACCAAATTTGATGCATGCTCTCATCTTTCTAATCTCTCCATGTGGGGTCAAAACTTGTACACTCATCAGAGCAGTAAGTACCTTTTCCATGTTGATTCTTTGTATGCTCTTCTGTCAGCTCATGTTCTAATCTAGCCTCCACAATTCCTTTAGTTCCTAGGAAGCATGTACCTTGTTATGTCACCCTTAGTACTGTATAGAATCAAGAATCCCTCTTGACTGTATGTCCCCTTCTTTAATCTCAGTCATATATGTTAGACCCTCTTTCTTGATCAATAGTTGGAAACTAGCTCAAGGATATTATGGGATTTGGCCTTCTCTTGCCAGGATATTTTATTTTTGCCTGGTTATTCTCCTAACTTACCTAGTGTGAGAGTACCAGCATCTAATTGCTGTTTTCTATTCTCTCTGTGTTCACTTTACTTTTCAGTGTTTTCTACCTTGGTACTCATGACACTTCTAATTGTTTGGCCTGTTCTGTGCACTGGACTGGAGGAACCTTAACTTCATTGTTATTCTTTATCCATATACTAATCATGTTTCTTATCTTTGGAACAAATACATAGGAAGAAGAAACGTGGTGGAAAAGGAACATGGGTTTATTTCACTTTGCACTTTCATGGTGATAGAGACAGATCCATAGGAGCTCCTGGCATTGCAGAGAGCTCAAGGTATGGTTTTTTAAACATCTCTGGAAACAAACAGAGACTCTGGACTGAGTAATGGGCACAACCAAAATTAATGAGACAGTAGCTAATTATTACTATTAGCCAGGTCTTGTCTTTTAAGGCTTCCACAATCTCCCAAAACTGTGCCACAGTTGGGGAACTAAATATTAAAACATACGAGCCTGTGGGTGACATTCATATTCAAATTGTACTACTTTGCTTTCATGCCTATACAGCCTATACACTTATAGATATCTCATAATGCAATTAAAGAATTCAGTCTAGATGGCAGTAATATCTCTCTAGCTTCAGCATGTAATAATGTCTTCAAACATTTTCAAAAATCTTCTGTCAGTCTCTGACCCCTAGTAAAACAAAGTAGCAATTTTGTCTCTTCTAGAGGACAGGAGATAATGTCTATTTAAGATAATCTACTTTAAATTATTTTTAATATTACAATTAAAATCTATTTTTGATTTATAATCTGAAATTTATAAATTTGGCCTCTTGATTGATAACCCTTTTTTCTTCCATTAACTAAGACTAACTGTACCAAGATTCCTAGACTGAGAAGCAGAACACAAGTTGATGGATGTGAAGGAGACTTATGAACCATTTTTTTCTATATTAAAGCAGTTGTTTTTTATCTATTGCTCTGTGCTTAGTAGTCTTAAAATTAATTTGTAATGTCTGTGATAGTAAAAGAAAAATACAATTTTCACAAGGAATACACCATTATATTTAATGTGAACTATAGTAACATATACTAGTATTTAAAACAATTTATGTGGAATAAGGAAAGAAAGAAGATGTATTTGTTGTGGCTATATATTAATCTAGTTGATTTTAATGTGGCTACTATAAATGTCTAGCTTCACCCATTATTATAAATGAGGATCTAAATCATTGCAGCCAGTTGTATGATATAAACAAAAAATTAATAGGAACAACAAAATTAGGAGCAATAATGCATTTTTTAAGAAAGCTATTTTATTCTGCTATGCTCTACAAACTTCAACACACACATAGTGAGCAGAATGATTCTTAAAATATATGCTACACAAATGATTAATTTTATAAAATATTATTATAGTATTAAGGTTTATAATATTGTTTCTACTATAAAATGAACATAAGCTAATTTATACAGAAATAGAAATTAACAGTTGGCCTTGTGGATGTAATCAGCTCATAAATTGAAAACACCAGTACAATTTTAGGTAAATGGTAGGTATTTAAATAAACATTAGATTAGTAAAGGAATTACAGGGTCATAAGCATGCAGAAGAGAATAAAGGTGAGATGTATAATACCATAAATAAGTACTGAACAGAGCAGAAAAGGAAGACATTTGTTACAGGTATAATGTAACAAAGCCTGATATTGGGAAAAATGATTGTGACTTAATAAAAAAAAATATTGTCATGAAAATGGTGAAATAGTAAAATTAGGTTGCTTGTTGATGGTAGCAAAATGGTAGGTCCTCTCTGAGTCTAAATCTTAGCAATTACATACTGTATAACCCACTTCCTTTTAGCAAAAACTGAACAGAATTTTGCACAAGGGCTATCAAGTCTGATATGAAGAGAGAACATGACTTTTGTTGTACACATGCACATTCTTTCTCTGTTTGGCTCTTCTTACTTCTTGCCTTAGAGATTTTTCTGCTCTCTGAATGGTTTCTGAAGCAGTCAATGAGGAAATGGTTTCTTCTTAGTCCGTCAATACACATAGTGCTGAATCCTGGTAGGCAACCTATGCCTCAATTTTGGAATTATTATCTCCCACAGGAGAGAGTCTTGAATGATTACCATTTCTGACAGCACCTCAAAGATTTCCTGCAAGCACCCTGGGGTTTAGGGACCAGGAAGTTGTACCCTGATTCTAGAGGCATAGAAACTGTGAGATAACTGGTGTTTTAAGTCATTAACATTTGGGTTAACCTTTCAAGTAGCAATGTATTTAAAAGAGGAGTCCCAGAAGACAACTTCTGTTTTTGTCTACAAGACCATTTCAGTTTTGAGAACAGCAAGTCTCATAACACATTTAATCTAGAGGTTATACATTTTTTGAGGTTATACATTTTTAACAGAAATTTATCATCATGATCACTGAAATCTGACTTTTACGTAACTTCATGTGAAGAGTTAGAGCAACACGAAGAAAAGCTATCCCTTCAGAATAGGAAGAAGGGATAAGGGTAGTAATAGCCAATGGAAAGGCTATAAAGCAGTGGCTTCTAAAAGCTATTGAGGACCAAAAGCCATGGAAGTGGCTAGTTCTAGTGTGATTTTATTGGCTTGAGCCACTACTGAGTAATTGAAGTATAGCATTTATTATGTGATGCTACTGGGTTTCAAAAAACAAACATACCTTGCGCTTTTCTCTTAACAACATTGTAGTTTAAGGACACACACACACACACACACACACACACACACATGCACTTCTCATACATATGAAGCAACATGATGGATGTTATGGAATATATGCTTGCATGTTGTAGGATGAAGATCAGTATCTATTTTTTAATTCACACATGCAATAGTTACTCATTCTGAATTAGAAAAGAATACATTTTGTTGGATGATAACACTTAGGGTAATAGCTGTATCAGAAACGATAAAAAGTGCCTCAGATAGAAGTGCATTTATTTTCTTACCAGGGACCTAATTAGAGTAGAATATTCTTCCTAGGAGTCCTGTTAGATACTAAAGTTTTAGAGTCTTACAGTTCTGTTATACTCATTTCTAGCTTTACCTCAATAGCAAAGATGGAGCCTGAAGTAGATAGTAGTGGACACTTTCAGTTTGCAACTGAGTATAAACTTATTTATTTAAAAAATAACTGCCTTGAGTAATCAATAAAGTACAGCACATTTTTTCTGTTTTTCTCTGGTTCTCTCCATTTTTTCATTAGATTTTATTCTTACTCTATCTCAATCTAGCTTATGACATTTTTTTGAACTTTCGTACGTGCTTCCATTGACACTGATGAAAAACAGGGACATCTTGCTAAAATCCCCAGATGTATTTGGCTTAAAAGAATACAAATGATTTGTATAATTGTCCTATATTTCTTATCAATAGAGAAAAAATGTTTTCAGTAGAAGCGCTAAGTTACATATATACCTATATTTATAATTTAATTACTTTTATGAAATTGCACTTTGGTGGAAAAATACAAGTTTTAATTATATTACAGTTGATGAGAAAGTTGACCTGTATTAATGAGTCTTCCAGAGCCATACAGCCTATAAGTGGGAGTTTCTAGTTGAATTGGACAATCAGGGAGTCTTAATTAATTCAATAGTGGAAAAAGGAGAATGGAATTTTTGCAAAGAGTATGCTTTTATCCCAATCCTACCTTCCATAATGCAAAGTATGTTTTTGATGCCTCTCACTGATTTCCTTATTTGCATACATAATGCCATTCATTATAAGTCACAGAGGAGATAATGCTACACTCTTTACTTTGTTGACACTACCACTGTCTATGTGAAAAATCTGAAATCCAAGGTATGACATGCTTACCATTTATTCATGGTTTCCAAATACCCTTTGCTCATCTCTTGCAATTTTTATCCTTTCCTTACATACTAGATGGACTGATTCATGCAAGTTCCCATATTTCCCTTTCATTTTCTGGCTTCTGTAGTTTGTTTTTGGCATTCTCTTCTCAGGAAAAGATTACTTAATGTCCAAGATAACGTAAATGTCAGTTCTAGTAACTGTACTGTAACCTAGTACTTTCCATAAATTCCCTTACTAGCTACTATTTTTTTAAATGTGGCTCCGTGATTTCACCTTTTAAATATTGCTTTCTCAACTTTTGTTTCACTAATGAGTCAGTGGTAATTCTCCCCAGAGAATTATTGCCTGTTCAGGAACAGAAAGAACTAACTCTTATATTTGATGCAATCATGGTGATTGGCACATGGCAGTCATCTATGTATTTCCCACTGACACTAGGAAATGATTGTAGGTAATAAGAAGAAAGTACATTGGTATTGATTCAGCCCAAACACTAAAACAGACATTTTAAATTTGTCATTTCATTTACTTCTTGTGGACAAAAAATCACTTACATGATGATGACAGTTTTACATTACAGAATTTATGTTCAATGAAATGAAATAATTTGTTCAAGTTCTAGTAGAATTATTTGGATATAATTTTGACTCTACAATATAGAGAACATCTTTTATATTACAAAGAATCCCTGGGTTTTATTTATAATCTGGCCTTTGCAAAAAAAATTACCTTCACAATAATAACCACCATTTATAGGGTGATTTTTATGCCCAATGCATTCACCAAGTACATTTTTATTCATTTATATTCATTAAAATAAGCATCTATTAAATATTAACCATTACTAGGCAGCAACTGGAAGTACAACAAAAAATAAAAGTAACTAAGAAGATCTCTTCCCTCATAAAGTTTATATACATAAATGAGCAGGATAATAAATTACAGCATATATTAGTGGCTGAACAAATGGTCAGGTGAATAGAGCTGTAGGAATGGGAACACATTGCAAAAGTAGGGGGACCATGTTTTTGAAATGGAAATAAGAAATGGTTCCATGTAGTAATATTAAAATTGGGTTCACCACTCCCAGCAGTGGGGGATATGAACCCTAATGTGGCCACTTCCTGTGGCCAGGCAGGACTCCCAGTGGAGGGATAACAACAACAACCTATGCATAAAACCTTCAACTCAAAGTGTGTCCTGCCTACAAGATATGTAGGGACAAAGAGCAGGGAAGGAATGGACAATCAACTACTGGCCCAAATTGAAGCCTGTCCCATGGGCAATAACTAATTCCTGAACTTTTAATGATACTCTGGTATGCTTGCAGACAGGAACCTAGCATAAGTGTCCTCTAAAAGGCGCCACTCAGCAGTTAATTGAAAGAGATGTAGAGAACCACAGTCAAACGTTAGATGGATCTCGGGGAATCTTATGGATGAATTGGGGGAAGGACTGAGAGACAAGAAGATGACAAAGATTTCATAGGAAGAAGAAGAGAGTCAACTAACCTTGACTTTTGGGGGCTACCAAAGACTGAACCACCAACCAAAGAGTTCTTGGAACTCCTGCCCATGTATGTCAGATATGTAGCTTAGTCTTCATGTGGGTCCCCCAACAATCAGAGCAGGGTCTTTCTCTGAATCTATTTCCTGCCTATGAATTCTGTTTCCCTAATTGGTCCACCTTGTGTGGACTTAGTGGGAGAGGATATGTCCAGGTAATAATTTGTTCTCGAATTTTTGGTGGGGTTGAAAGCTAGTCATAGTCTCATTATCAAACTTAAGTTGTTTAGCATTGAGAAAGATGATATAGATTTAAAAGGATGGCTTTCAGATGGTAATGTAAGTTAAAAAATCGGAACATAATTCAGGGATAGAATTGTAAGCTCTTTAAGTTAGGATAGATATTAGAGTAATGTACCTAAATTGACAAAATTGATGGACTGGATGTTATTAGTCTATATTATTTCTTATAGTTAACATAACTATTATAACTATGTTCAATGCATATCTGAGAGAAAAGGCCATTTTCAAGCACAAAGGGGGTGAGATATTGTGGATTGTTTCTGATGCTATTTGTGTTAATTTGGCTCCCCAAATCACATGAGAAATCTCACATTTGTGTGTGAGACATTAACTATCCCTGTCCTCAGCTGGTTCTAATTGGTAAACAAAGTTGCCAGTGGCCAATGGCTGGGCATAGAGACTGGGGCCAGACTTTAGATTTCCCAGGCAAAGGACCAAGGGAAGAAGAGAGTTTTAGAATCACCACACAGGGAAAGAAATAGGATGCAAGCAAGCATGAGAGCAGTGGAAGACAGAGAACCAACCATTTAAGAATTGGGGAAGATGGAACTAGAAAATATCATCATGAGCAAGGTAAATCAGACACAAAAGGACATGCATGGTATGTACTCACTAATAAGTTGATATTAGCTAACAAAATGTACAGTTTACTCAGGATACAATCTGCAGGACTCAAAAAGGTTAGCAAGCCAAAGGACCCAAGTGCGGATGCCTCAATCCCACTTGGGAAGGAGTAGAAAGCAGTTGCTGGAGGGGGATGGATGGAGGGACCTGGGTGGGAGAGGGGACAGGGAAGGGAAGGGAGAACATGAGCAGGTATTGGTGGGGAACGCTTAGGACTCAAAGGGAGGGACTTTGAATGAAGTGCTCTACAGTGGTGAGGGGGAACTTGTAGAGTTCACCTCGGGTGGAGGGACTGTACATCAAGTGGAGGGATGGGGTTGCCATCCCATAGTCAAAAGCTCTGACTAAGAATTATTTCCACCTGAAGGACCTTCAGGGACAAAAATGGAGAAGAGCAAGAGATAAAAGAGGTCCAGTGCCAGGCCCAAATTGGGATCCAGCTCAAGGGAGGCCCGGGGCTCTTACATGGTTATTGATGTTGTGGTGTGCTTGCAGATTGGAACCTAGCATGGCTGCCCTCTGAGAGGCCAAATAAGCAGCTGAAAGAGTCAGATGCAGAATCTCACATCCAACCAATGAACAGAAGCTGGGAACCTCTATGGTTGAATTGGGAAAAAGCTGGAAGATGCTGAGGAGGAGGGCAGCCCCATGGAAAGACCAGCAGTCTCAACCGACTTGGACCCCCGAGATGTCTCAAGCACTGAGCCACCAACTAACCAGGCAGCATATACCAGCTGATATGGGGCCCCCTGGCACATATACATCAGAGGACTGCCTAGTCTGGACTCAGTGAGAGAAGATACACCTAACCCTCCAGAGACTTGAGGTCCCAGGGAGTGGGAAGGCCAGTTGGGGTGGGGGTGGGGGGACATCCTCTTGGAGACAAGGGAAAAGGAGTTATGGGACTGGGAGTGGTTGGGGAGCAGACCAGGAAGGGGAATGTACTCTGGACTGTAAAAAAAAAATATCTATCTATCTATCTATCTATCTATATCTATCTATCTAATTGGGGAAGAATGGCTCTAGGGATCCCTGACTGGGTCTGTGCTAACAGAGATGAAATATAGATTTTTGTAAGAAATAATTCAGGAATATCGGAGGGGAGAGTGTGTTATCCATGGGGAGGTTTGGTCCAGCAATTGAGCTGCTTAGGTCATACTAAAACTAATCCGGTGCATATGTGACTTTTATTTGCAAGTCCAGAGCATTTTAGCAGGTAGCTAGAAGTGTGCACACCCACTAGGGCATTCAGAGCAGCTTAACATATTACTCCTTTGTCTTTTCTCTTTTCTTTTCTTTTCTTTTCTTTTTTTCCTATTAGTTTTACTGGCAGTTTGCTATAATTGTAGTTTATTTTTTATCTTTTATTTATTTATTTACAATCCAGATTTTATTACCCTCCCACTCCACCCTCCGACTGTTCCACATCCCATACCTGCTTCCTGCCCCCCTGTCTCCACAAGGATGTTCCTACCCCTCATCCCCCACCCCCTACCCCACCAGACTTCTAAACTTGTCTCTTGAGGGCTAGGTAAAACCTCTCTGACTAAACCTAGACCCAGCAGTCCTCTGCTGTGTATGTGTTGGGGGCCTCATATCAGCTGGTGTATGGTGCCTGGTTGGTGTGGTCCATTGTTTGAGAGATTGGGGTGGGGGGAGGATCAGGTTAATTGAGAGTGCTGGTCCTCCTACAGCGTTGCCATCCTCCTCAGCTTCTTCCAGTTTTTCCCTAATTCAACCACAGGGGTCAGCAGCTTCTGTCCATTGATTGGGTGCAAACATCTGCATCTAACTCATTCAGCTGTTTATTGGGTCTTTCAGAGGGCAGTCATGGTAGGTCCCTTTTTGTGAGCGCTCCATACTCCATATTAGTGTCAGTCTTTAGGGCTTCCTCTTGAGCTAGATCCCTCTTTGGGCCTGTCACTGAACCTTCTTTTCCTCAGGCTCTTCTACATTTCTATCCTTGAAGTTCTTTCAGACAGAAACAATTATGAGTGAGAGTTTTGACTGTGGGATGGCAACCCTGTCCCTCACTGATGCCCTGACTTTCTGCTGGAGGTAGGCTCTACACGTTCCCTCTCTCCACTGTAGGGCATTCCATCTAAGGTCCTTCCCTTTGAGTCCTGGTTTTCTCTCATCTCCCAGGTCTCTGGTATACTCTGGAGAGTCCCCTTAATCTCCTACCTTCTGAGTTTCCATTCTGTTACCAGCCTGTTTCCATTCTTTCTGCTGGCTCTCAGGGCTTCAGTCCTTTTCCTCCACCCACTACCACATCATGTTCCCCTCTTCCCTCCATCCCCTGTCCACTTTCATTCCGAGGTCCCTCCCTCCCTCCCCCCTTGTGATTGGTTTTATCTCCCACTCAAGTGGGACTGAAGTGTTTTCACTTGGGCCTTAAGCTTGTTGACCCTTTTGAGTTCTGTGGACTGTATCTTGAGTATTCTGTAGCTATTTTTCTCCTGATATCCACTTATTAGTGAGTACATACCATGCATGTCCTTTTGTGTCTGAGTTACCTCACTCAGGATGATATTTTCTAGTCCCATCTATTTTTCTGCAAAACTCAGGATATCCTCGTTCTTAATAGCTGAGTAGTATCCCATTGTGTAAATGAACCACATTTTCTGTATCCATTCTTCTGTCGTAGGACATCTGACATTCCAGATGTCCATAGGACATTTCCAGATTCTGGCTATCACAAACAAGGCTGTTATGAACATAGTGGAACACTTGCCCATGTGGCATGGTGGGGCATCTTTTGAGAATATTTCAATGAGTAGTTTTGCTGGGTCTTCAGGTAGATCTATTTCCAATTTTCCTACATCACTTTATCTGAAACTTACTTTTTAAGTTTTGTGCCTTCACTTCCATTCCTCAAACTGCCAATGTGTGTATGGGTGTCGACAGTACTCTGCCCCTAGCCAGACTCTTTCAGTCAGGCTTCATGCTTCATGCTAGACTAGAAACAACATGTAGAACTCTAGTGTGTGGCAAATTGTCACACTGGTTTTTGTACTAGAGCTCTGAAAAATGTGGATCTAGGAGGCTTTGTAAATCAGCAATGAAAATTATTATGCTGAACATCACAGAAAGTTAGGATATACAAGAAAGAATAGATATGAGGTGAAAAAAGAGGTGACTAAGTTACATTTGGACTGAAACTATAAGGAAATCATGGGGTAGAAAGCTCCTGTTATTTTACAGGTGAGATCTCAGCACCAGGCCAATAGTCTGAGATGTTCAGGTGAGCAACTGTGGCTAGCAAGCTAAGATTCCATAGTTTATAACTTCTGGAAAAGCAGCTGTTCTCTGTTCTTGGCAAGGATACCCTCATTCTTATCATGATTTGAGCCTAAGGGACTTGTCTTGTTTGCCTACTGAATTAGCCCATGTTCTTTGCTTACAAGATCTTTAGTTTGGGAAAAGTTTATCGCTGATCCTGTCAAAGCAGTGGTATCCACAGAATTATTATTGCTCTCCCATTCATTTCATTAACTCCCCATATCAATTAACATCTGATAGACATAAGTACTTAATAACTGAATTTACTTGTTGTTCACAGTATATTTAAACTCTATTTCAGTATGAACATTGTTTGTTCTGCCAATTCTTACTCCTTCAATTACTGAAAAAATATTTAGCTCATTTTATGTGCTTTTAAAATATATTATAAATAAGTTTTTGGTAGTTGCATGAGTTTAAGAAATACATAATATCACAAAGTATTTGAAAAATAAGATGAACTTTAAATACTTTGGAGAATGCTTCTGCCAGGTTCATGAGCAAAAAGAAGGGCATTTTCCTACTTAGGATTGTTTGGAGGAACTAAGTTCGTGAGTTATTCCAAGCCTGCAAGCCACAGCAGGTGCATTCTGTTCTCTAATCAGGAAGCAAATCTAGCCGTAAAGACTTCTGGGCTTCCTGTCATGACTGCAAATTATCCTGAGTTCTATTCCCAAAAGAAAATACATTAATCTGCCCTGATACACACCAAATCATTACAAATATCTGCTATAAGAAAAGTACTACTTTATAATTATAAAAATTAAAAATGGGCTCAACTTGCATATTATAGTTCCTCCTGTCCAATGTGCACTTGTCTTTGACTATAATAAAATATTGGCAGTAAAAGAATTTTCATTTTATAGTGTCTCCTTGAACATTTTAGCCCAGCTCTGGTATCCAATGGCAATATACAATATTGGGTTGCTCCACTCTGAAGGCAAGCAAAAGCTCTGAATAGGATATAGCTCCTTACTAAGGAAGTGAAGCTTACTGGTGTGTTTCTTTGGGCATCTCTGTACTTCATTCTGCTCTATCCATTTACTGTGTCCCTTCACCTATGTCTGATCAGTAATCCTCTTGAATTCCTAATAGTGGCTTTGCTAAAACTGTAATTCCCTTGTAGATACAGTTAAAATTTGTATACTAATTCCTATGCATGCAACCGAAAAAGTTACTTTTGTTTCTTTATGAGTGATTTCTCTACTCTTAGTTGGTTGCAAGTATTATTTTTTAAACTCATATTAGAACCACAGAGGGTATATCCTGTGCTATTAGCAGCAGGTTGCCAGAAAACTTTGCGATACTGACTGGGTCTCCATACTTAATGACTATGCAAAAGTGGCTTTTCCACATACTACAGACAGCTACTTCTATGTCTTAGTTTTAAACTATATAAAAATGTTTTATCAGTTCTTGACTCTTTCCTCTATTCTTCTGAATTGGAAATTACAAGGTTTAGAATAGATAAATTGTTAAGTTAGTGGTTTTAAAATAGCACACATCTTTCCAGGCCTCTTGGCACTGAATAAATATTGATTGATATAAACCATAAATTGAGCAATAATAATCTCCATTAGCCAAGGGAGAAATCATAGGTGTGATTTAGCAGTCATGGGCGATGGCATGCTATACTTTGAAGATTTCAATATGAGAAACAGATTAGTGTGTGAGTGTATGTGTGTGAAATGGGTGCATACATGTATTCCTGTGTATGCACCCATGTGTGCATGTATGTATATGTGCATGCACAGATGCATGTAAGTTTGTTTGTGTGTATGGGGAGGATGTGTGTGTTTATATGTTAGTGTTTAAAATGATGAGAAGCAGAGCTTTTTTGGTGTCTCATGTTTACTGAAAATACTGAGTTCACTCATTCTGATATCAGCCCTTCTCATTCTACTGCTGCTGTGAACCTTGCTGATCAAATACAACACCATATGTTTCTTTCTTATTAACAGATGCAGATGCCCACAGGCAAACATTGGCTGGATGTTCCAGACACCAATGGTAGAGTTATGGAAAGTATTGAATGTCCTCAAGGAGATGGCAACCCCGCTGGATGACCAACAGTGTAAAGTAACCTTTACCCCTGGTACTTCCTAGAGACTGAGCCACCAACCAAAGAACATACACAGGCTGGCACAAGGTCACCTGCACATAAATAGAAGAGCATTGTTATGTCTGGCCTTAGTGGACGTGGATGCACCTAGTCCCTCAGAGACTTGGTGAACTGGGTTGTGGGATACCAAGGAGGAGGGAGCTGCCCTCCCAAAGGTGAAGGGGAGGTGGATGGATGGAGGAATTCTGAGAGAGGGCACCAGGAAAGGGGAATTTGGGATGCAAATAAATAAATAAATAAATAAATACAATTTTAAATAATATCACAAAGTCTATTTTTTAACTGAAAAACAACACTAATTTTAAATCAAACTTTAAAAGTAATGAGAGCCCTAAATTTCTGGCTTTTCGATACATATTCACATTTTATAGCTTCTGACTTCCACTTGTGTCATCATAGCATAAAATGTATATTCTTGGTTTTGAAACTCTTGGATATTTTAGAAAGTTAAGGACCACATAAGAGTTGCTTAATACAGCCCTTTTTATATATTTCCTTAAACAAATCTTTGGTTACTAAATGTATTCAAGAAGGCCATTGATTTTATTCATCTCATAGGTTCACAATGTAATCCAGGCATAATGACATATACCTATAATATCAGTACCTGGAGGAAGCAGAGGCAGGAAGAATATGAAATCCAAGATAGTCTGAACAATATGGAACCCTACTCTCAATATCTAGCAAAGATAACCAATACAACTGATAAAAAGTAAGTATTTTAAACTTACTTAAAAAAATAATCAAAATTCAGTGTCTACTGAAGGAGCAGCAGTAATGCCAAATAGATTTAGAACATTCAATACCAGCATTACTTCTAATTCCACTCGATTTTGCAGTACAGACAAGTTTGATTTTTTTTGCAAGTAATAACTCCTGAATCATTTTTGCACTGAGATATGAACTAAGCATGAAATGCCCTGCAGATGTATAAAGTTTTAAAAAATCAATACCTCTCTACTTATTATGTTTCAAGACAGAAAATTCAAAGCCACAAGAGGAAAGGGAAAAGTAAATTTTTAAGAGATTGAAAATGTGAAATGTAAAAATAATTTTAGTTATTACTAACATTTTATTATTTGGTTTCTTAATGTCAACCTGTTCTTTAATATAAAAGTAATAATGAGAAGAAAAGAATAAATGGAAACCTAACAGGAATGATTTGAATATTGTGTATATATTATCAGTCTACTGTGAGGATGACATGATCATATTTTTGACAAGGTTTATACTTAGAAGAGTTTCTGAAAAGGCTAAGGTGATGCAGCTGAGAACAGTTTAGGGGATGAAAGAAACTTTGTGGCCAACCCTTTTTATGAGGGAAGAAACAGGACTTGGGTTTGGAATGGCCATATAAGGGTGTCACAGTTATTTTCAGTGATTTTTATTTAAAAGGTATATAGCAAAATGTTAAGATCTGAACACCAGGATGATATAATTCTCTGAATAAAGTATTTAGAATAATAGTTGAACATGTAAATATTTTTAATATAATACATACTATGTTTTGGATTTAAAATAACAATATCATACAATGTTCTTGTGCAAAACTATGTGCTTATGCCACAACTCCAACAGAAGTCCACTGCCCTACCAGAGGCCGCACCCATACATACAACTGCAGAGAAAATCTACAACACCAGAGGTCACGCAGTAACCAGAAACCCAGAATCCCTTTGCTCTATCAGAGGCCACACCAGTACCAAGAACTGCAGAGGCCACATCATCATACATAAGCCCAGAAACTCAGAGACAACAGTGGCACATAAATCCCCAGAGATGACTCAGTTACCAAAATTCCACAGAGACATGCTAACAAGATTTTTATTTAACTTTTATAGAAGTATCTATGATAAAATTGGTAGTTTCTTTAGATTTTCCAATCATCTGGAGTACAGGTTTTTGATTTTCTCAGTGTTGGCTATTATGTCTCCTTTTTGTTTCTGATTTTATTAATTTGGATGTATTTTCTCTTCCTTTTAGTTAGTTTAGATAAGACTTTGTCTACCTTTTGATTTTATCGAAAAGCTAACTTTTTGTTTCATTCTTTGTATTGTTCGCTTTACTTCGATTTCTGCTCACTGATTATTTCCTTCTGTTTACTGCTCTTGGGTGTGTTTTCTTGTTCTTGTTCTTGTTCTTGTTCTTGTTCTTGTTCTTGTTCTTGTTCTTCTTCCTCTTCCTCTTCCTCTTCCTCTTCCTCCTCCTCCTCTTCTTCTTCCTCTTCTCCAAGCATGTTGTTAAGTTTCTAGTATGAGATCTTTCTCTTTTTTATTGTATATTTTATTTATTTACATATCAAATGATATCCCCTTTCCAGGTTTCCTCTCCGAACACTCCCTATCCTATCTCCCCTCCTCCTGCTTCTAAGAGGGCGCTCCCCACATATCCCCCAACCCCCACCTCACCGCCCTGGCATTCCCTTACACTGGGTCATTGAACCTTCACAGGACCAATGGACTCTCCTCCCATTGATGCCAGATAAGGCCATGCTCTGCTACACATGCAGCTGGAGCAGTGACTCCCTCCATGTGTACTCTTTGGTTGGTGGCTTAGTCCCTGGGACCTCTGGAGGGTCTGGTTGGTTGATATTGTTCTTCCTATGGGGTTGCAAAACCCTTCAGCTTCTTCAGTTCTTCCCCTAACTCCACCATTAAGGTCCCTGTGCTCAGTCCAATGGTTGGCTGTGAGCATCCTCCTCTGTATTTGTAAGGCTCTCTCAGAGTCTCTCAGGAGACAGCTATATCAGACTCCTGTCAGCAAGCACTTCTTGCCATCCACAATTGTGTCTGGGTTTGGTGTCTTTATATTGGATGGATCAACAGGTAAGGTAGTCTCTGGATGGCTTTTCCTTAAGTCTCTGTTCCACCCTTTGTTTCCATATATCCTCCTGTGAGTATTTTGTCCCCTCTTCTAAGAAAGATTGAAGCATCCAAACTTTGTTCATCCTTCTTCTTGAGCTTCATATGGTCTGTGTACTGTATCATGGGCACTCCAAGCATTTGGCCTAATGTCCACTTATAATGTCTTTCCTGTGGTTATCTTATGAATCAGAATCCTGTGGTCCTACTTCCTTAGTTCTTAGGAGACAGCAAGCACAGTTTCTTTTAACATTGCAGTAGAATTCAGAGACCTACCTCATGTTTTTAAACTCCTTTTCCATACCCTTAAGAGCTACCCTAAAGATCCCAAGGTTTATCATTTTGCAAAGATATTAGCTACACCTTTGTTTCTCAGAATTGTGCTGTCTCTTATGATCATGGAGACATTAAGGTTAACAGGGAGGATATTCCTCAAAGGAGGAACATAAAATATGTACATTATTATACAAACAAGCAATATGCAAACAGCAGACACTGACACTCGTGGAGGTCCATGCCTGCTGGCCCTGTCCCAGGTACAGGAACCACATCACTCTGTCCTTACCAAGGCCATGATGAACTCTGCAAAAATGAATGCTCAACATACACAACCTTATGGGACACAATGAAAGCGGGGCTAAGAAGAAGTTAATTGCATGAGTTTGTGTCCCGAGCTACCGTCTCGCCAGCAAGAACGACGCGGCACACAAAGGATCCTTCTGCAGTAAAGCTTTAATGCATCTTGAGAGGGAGAGCATAAGCTTGCCAAGAATGGAGACCCCGAACAACAGAACGCCCGTCCCTTATATAGGTCACAGCGCTTGCCTGGGACATGGAGCTTCCCCATTAGCTCCCGCACATCAGGCCAGATGCCGCCACGAGAGAGGCTGAGACTCTGAGGTGGAAAATTACCAGGTACATGCACACTAGCCTGTTTACAACTTGTCCTCGGCCGGGTGTAGGTGCCATCTTGTAATGGCGAATGTGGGTGCGACTCGGGCGGCTCCCCACAAGTTTGAAAATACATAATTTCTCAACTATGCAATATGTTAATGATGCAAATATCATTGTACAAGGAGCTTCACAGATCTCCAGGTTTCCTCTTGGTTATCTTGTGAATCAGCATCCTGTGGTCCTAGTTCCTTAATTCTTAGGCGACAGCAAGCACAGTTTCTTTTAACATTGCAGTAGAATTCAGAGATCTACCTGCCTCTGCATACACGATAAGCTAGCTGGTTGGGACCTTGTCCTTAAATTACCATTTCTACCACATCTGGACCTAAATTAGCTCTGTCCCAGGTTGACCTTGAACTCCTCTGGAGTCTGCCTGAATTTGTGACTGCTGGTCTTTGGTCTTTGTATTTTTCTGAAAATCTGGTTCATAGTGCAGCAGTCTCTGTTCTCTTAGATCTGTGAAGATTTTATTAGAATAACAAGAAAGAACTGCTTGGAGAACTGTCTTGAGCAGAACATAGAGAGATTCGGTTATCTAGAGTCCTCCAGAGAAAGCTGACCAGTGAAAAGAAAGCAGAACACAGAGAAAGCAGGATGGAATGCTGTCTTGGAGCAAAGCACAGTCTGCCAGCTTTGACTCTTGATTTGCTTTGAGTGATTTGTTTCCACCTCTCCTGGATACCCCTTTTCCTTTTTCTTTTTCTCATTTACTTATCTACATTTCCAAGGTTATACCCTTTCCGGGTTTCTCTTCTGCAAGCCTCCTATCCCATCCTCCCTTACCCTGCTTCTATGAGGATGCTCCCCCACCCTCCTACCCTCTTTTGCCTCACCGCCTTAGCATTCCTCTACATTGGAGCATCAAGCCTTCATAGGATCAAAGGCCTCCCCTCCCATTTATGCCAGATAAGGACCCTTCAGCTCCATCAGTCCTTTACCTAACTCTTACATTGGGGTCCCTGTACTCAGTCCAATGGTTGGCTGTGAGCACCCTCCTCTGTATTTGTAAGGCTCTGGCAGAGCCTTTCAGGAGAGAGTGGTATCAGGCTCCTGTCAACAAGCACTTCTTTGCATCCACAATAGTGTCTGTGTTTGGTGTCTGCATGTGGGAGGCATCTTTAGGTGGGGAAGTCTCTGGATGGCCTTTCCTTCAGTCTCTGCTCCTCTCTTTGTCTCTGTATTTCCTTTAGACAGGAGGAATTCTGTGTTAAAATTTTGGAGATGGGTGGGTGGCTACATCTCTCAACTGGGGAGCCATGCCTAACCTCTGGATATGGTCTCAACAGGTTCTCCCTCCCCTATCTGGGATGTTACAGCTAATGTCATCCCCATGGGGTCCTAGGAGGCTATTGCTTTCCTGGCATCTGGGAGTTTCTGGTTGCTACCCTTGGTTCCCCATTCCCCATTTCTACACACCTCTGTTCAGTTTTCTGACTCTCTGTACATCTCTTCCATATTCTCCCATACCTGATTCTTCCCCTCTTCCCTCCCCCCTTCTCTTCCTCCAAAGTCCTTCCCACCCTGTACTTCCCTTGATTATTTTGTTTTCCCTTCTAAATAAGACTGAAGAATTCATTCTTTGGTCTTCCTTCCTCCTGAGCTTCATGTGGTCTGTGAGTTGTATTGTAGGGATTCCACTGTCTTTGCCTAATTCCCACTTAGCAGTAAATATATACCATCCTTCTCCAAGCTGAGGCTTGTTCCTTGCACATTTTCTAAATTACCATTATTTATTTCTTCTTTGACCCAGTAGTCATTCAGTATGAAGCTATTAATTTTCTATCAATTGGTGGGCTGTTTGTTGTTTCTTTTGTTGAAATCCAGCTTTAATCCATGGTGGTCTGATAGAATACAGAAGGTTATTTCAATTACTTATTTCAGTTGAGACTTATTTTGTGGTCAAATATATGGTCAGTTTTGGAGAAGGTTCCATGAAAAGCTGAAAAAAATATATTTATATGTGTGTGTGTGTGTGTGTGTGTGTAATGTGTATATATATATATATATACATTGTATAGTATATTTGTTAATTACTATTATTATTATTGTTATTATTATATATTCTTAGATTTACACTGCTGTGAAAATACACCATGACTGAGGCAACTCATATAAAGAAAAACATTTAATTAGGGCTGGCTTACAGGTTCAGTGTTTCAGTCCATTTTCATCAATCCAGGAACCATGGTAGTGTCCAAGCAGACATGGTACTGGAGGAGGTGAGAGTTCTACATGTTGTTCCAAAGATAAATATGAGAAGACTGGCTTCCATGCAGTTATGAAGGTCTCTCAAAGTCCACTCCCACAGTTGACACAGTTCCTCCGACATGGCCACACACCCTAATAGTGCCACACCTTGGGTCAAGCATATAAAATTGACCACAATAATATATATTCTATTCTATACTATATTCTATATTATATTATAAATTTTATATATATATCCCTGTTTTGGGGTAGGATGTTTTGTATATATCTGTTAGGTCTTAACATTAGTTAGCATCTTTTTTTTTTTTTTTAATTTAGTTTATGACTGGATAACCTGTCCATTAGTAAGAGTGTCATATTGAAATTTCCCATTATTAATGTGTGGGTTTCAAAGCATGATTTAAACTTCAGTAATGTTTATTTTTCAAATGTTTGTATCCTTGAATATAGGGCCTAAATCTCCAGAATTGAGAAGTCATCTTAATGGATTTTTTTTTTTTTTTTCATTGATGAGTTTGAAGATCCCCATCTTTTTTGGTTAATATTGATTGGAAATGTAATTTTTTTTTTTTTTTAGATATTAGAATTACTACAGTAAGTTGCTTCTTGAAACCATATGTTTTTTTGAACTTTTTACTCTGAGGTAATTTCTATCCTTGATGCTGTGGTGTGTTTCTTTTATGCAGCAAAACGATCCTGCTTTTGCATCCATTACATTTGCCTGTGAATTTTTTTTTATAATTGGGGAATTGAGTCCAAAGATGTTGAGAGATATTAATGACAAATTATTGCTAATTCCTGCTGTTTTGATGGTAGTCATAGTGGTATTGTGTGAGTGTGTATGTGTGCGCACACACGTGCATGCTAGAGTGTACACACATGTGAGAGCACTTCTTTTTTGATTTTCTTGATATGAAATTATTTCTTGTTTTCATGGGTATAGGTAAAATCTTTAAGATGGAGTTTTCCTTCTAATATATTCTTTAGGGCTGAATTTGTGGATAGAATCTGTTTAAATTTGAATTTGTCATGAAATATCTTGTTTTTTCCATTTTTGGTGATTGAATGTTATGCTGGGTGTAGTGATCTTAGCTGGGATCTATGCTCTCAGAGTCTGCAAGACTTCTGTCCAGATACTACTGGAGTTTAGAGTGTATGTCGAGGAGGTAGGAGTAATTCTAAAAGGTTTCCACTTATATCTTACTTGGCATTTTTCTTGGGAGCTTTTAACATATATTTAGTTGTTGTTCTGCATACATAATGTTTTTATTATCATGTGCTGCAAGTACTTTCTTTTCTTGTTTAATATTTTTGGTGTTCTATATGTTTCTTGTACATTTAGAAGCATGTCTTTCTTAAAGGTAGGAAAGTTTTCTTCTTTGATTTTGTTAAAATGATTTCTGGGTAGGTTGATCTTCCTGTAAAGTCCCTATCTTCTTCAGGTCCCTCAATCCCAACTCTTTTTAAAGACTCCCTTAGCTCCATCTGATATTTGGGTGTGAGTCTCTGCGTCTGTTTCCACTGGCTGTTTGGGTATAGTCTCTCAGAAGACAGTTATACTAGGTTCCTGTCTACAAACATAACAGAGTTTCATTAATAGTGTCAGATATTGGACCTTACCCTTAGGATGTATCTTAATTTGGGGCAGTAATTGGTTGGCTATTTCCTCTGTCTCTGCTCTGTCTTTGTTTCTGCATATCTTGTAGGTAGGACATATTTTGGGTTGAAGAGGTTTTGTGAGTGAGTTGTTGTCCTTATTTCTCCACTGGGGATCCTGCCTGGCTACAGGAAGTGGGTCTTTAGGATCCACATCCCCCATGCTAGTAGTCTCATCTAGAGTTGCCCCCATAGACATATAGGAAGTGGCCATTTTAGGGTTAAGCTGGACTCGTTGGGGCTCTCAGAAACTGAATCACCAACCAAAGACCCGGACTGAAGCCACCAAACCCACCCCCGCATATACATAATAGATATGCTGTTGATCTATCCTTGAGTGTGTTTCCTGTCTTCCTGTGGATCCCACACCCCCAATTGGATCACCATATCTGGCCCCAGGAAGAAGGACACACCTAGTCTTACAGTGATTGATGTGGGAGGTGATAACCAGAGGGGGGTTTCCCTTTTCAGGGAGCGGGAGAAGGTAGAATGTGGGGTATGACTTGGAAAAGTGGGTACTAGAAGGAGAGGAAGAGCTGATATTGGGTTATAAAATGAATACATAAATAAGTTTATAATAAAATATATATGTTCATGGGCCTTTGATCCTAGATTTTTCTCCTTCTATACCTATTACTGTTAAATTTAATCTTATCATAATGTCCCAGATTTCCTGAATATTTTATGTCGAGAATTAGAGTTCACATTTTCTTTGATTATTTATAATTTTTTTCTATTTTATTTTATAAGTCTGAGATGTCTCTTTTCCATGTCTTATATTCTGTTGGTGATACTTGTCCTTGTGGTTCTTATTAACTTACCTAGATTTTTCATCTCCAGAATTTGCTCTAGTTTATGTTTTCTTTATTGCTTCTATTTTTATTTCTAGGTCTTTAATAGTTTTATTTATTTCCTTTACCTGTTTGTTTGCTCTTTATGGTGCTCTTGGTTATCTTTAAGAGTTTTATTAATTTTCTCCCATTGTCGCTTATGGACTGCCCTTTCTCCAGTTGCTGGAGGACCCATATGAAGACCAAGCTGCTCATCTGCTATATCATCTGCTAGGGGGCTTTAGTCCAGCTCTTTGGATGGTGATTCAGTCTCTGGGAGCCCACAGGAGTCCAGCTTGATCCTGAAATATGTTTTCTTGAATTTCTTGAAGCTATTTAAGGTTTCCTCCAATTCATTTTTGTGTTTCCTTGGATTTCTTTATGGAGTTTATTCAGTTCCTCCTTAGGGGCCTCAATCAACTTTACAAAATTGCTTATTCTTCTGAGCTTCAGCTGTGTTGGAATATCCAGGGCTCACCATAGTAGTATAGCTGGGTTTTGGTGTTGCTATATTTCCCTAGCTGTTGGCTTATTTATTACTTTAAGTGCCATTTTCTGAGTTCATCTTTTTGACTGGATATTTTCCCCTTGGTTTCTGTTTCCTTTCTGATTTTGTGACCTGAATGGTCTGTAGTTTCAATGACTGGTAATTCCTCATCTCCATGCTGGCAAGGATGTAGAGCAAGGGGAACACTCTTCTATTGCCACTGGGAGTGCAAAAGTGTACAGCCACTTTGGTAATCAATATGGCAGTGTCTATGAAAACTGAGAGTCAATCTATCTCAAGACCTAGCTGTACTACTCCTGGATATCTACCTAAATAATGCCGCTACATTCTACAACAAGGACATTTGCCCAACTATGTTTATAGCAGGTTTATTCTTAATAGCCAGAAATAGGCAACAACCTAGATGCCCCTCAGCTGAAGAATGAATTAAGAAAATATGGTACATTTATACAATGGACTATTGCTCAGAAGTTAAAAAATAATAAAATTATAAATTTTATTATCAGCTAGATATTAGATGCTAAGTAAAGAATAATCATGCTCTAATAGGGAGGTATTAGTAAAACCTCTAATAATAGTCTAATAGGAAGGTATCAAGGGAAGATGCATGATTAGGAGCTGATGCGAATGCTAACACAAGAATCAGGTGGGGAGAGGGTGAAAAGAGAACATACTGGGAAAGACAACTGGAATTGGGGTGCATCTCAGAGATGGGCTAGAAACCTAGTCCAATGGCATCTG
This sequence comes from Rhynchomys soricoides, assembly GCA_019843965.1. NCBI lineage: Eukaryota > Metazoa > Chordata > Mammalia > Rodentia > Muridae > Rhynchomys > Rhynchomys soricoides. Next base: position 16,459,068 of record JADRCH010000067.1, on the reverse strand, counting down.
TAAGGGTGAGCCTTGCTAAGATTTCTGGCAAAGGGGAATAAGGAGTCTAAGTGTACCATCTCCTGTAGCTACAGAAGATTTCCAGTGGAGAGACTGGGACACCAACCCAGCTACTGAACTTTCAGTCTATTTATCCTACGTACAAATTGAGCTGGGGAAAAGTTAGTACAGAAACTCGGAGTGGCCAATCAATGCCTGGTCAAGGTTGACACCCATGCTGCTAGAAGCAACCCACACTTGGACAGCCCAGAGAATTTGGAAAGCAAGCAGGACTAGCAAAAACAAAAACAAATTTAAAAAAAAGTCAATTAAATGACCCCTGATGATATTTTGTTACCCTCTTAGACAATAACAGAATTGTCCTCAGAGAGGCTCTATTTAGTAACTGATAGAAATAAATGAAGATTTCTCTCAGAGAGGCTCTATTTAGTAACTGATAGAAATAAATGAAGATTTCTTTCTTCAGAGACTTGAAGTTCTTGTCATACAGATCTTTCACTTGTTTGGTTAGAGTCACACCAAGATACTTTATATTTTTTGTGACAATTGTGAAGGATGTCATTTCCCTAATTTCATTCTCAGTCTGTTGATTCTTTGAGTATAGGAAGGCTACAGATTTGTTTGAGTTAATTTTGTATCCGGCCAATTTGCTGAAGGTGTTTATCAGCTGTAGCAGATCGCTGGTGGAGTTTTTCGGGTCACTTAGTATACCATCATATCATCTGCAAATAGTGATATTTTGATTTCTTTCTTTCCAATTTGTATGTATTTGACCTTCTTTTGTTGTCTAATTGCTCTAGCTAGAACTTCAAGTACTATATTGAATAGATAGGGAGAGAGAGGGCAGCCTTGCCTTGTCCCTGATTTTAGTGGGATTGCTTCTAGTTTTTCTCCATTTAGTTTGATGTTGGCCACTGGTTTACTATGTTTAGGTATGCTCCTTGAATTCCTGATCTTTGCAAAATTTTTATCATGAAGGGATGTTGAACTTTGTCAAATGCTTTTCATCTGTGTATGAAGGATCATCAAAAATTCTGCTCATGTCACAGCAGATTGATTTTCTCCTTTTCTGTAATGTTGAACTGAAGAAAAACAATGTAATTATAGAAAACATTCTCTGCAGAGACACTTTTACAGGTTGTCATTAGCCACCACTATCCAGGTTACTGATTCAGGTGGACAGAGCTCAGATTGCTTAATGCTATCATTAGCCTCTTATAATATAATTTATAAGACATTTAAGAGGTCAATAAAAAGCAAGTTTCTAAAAGAATTTCTTTTCTTAAAATGTCATGTGCTCTGAGAAACTTACCATTGACTACGGAATTAATGGTGACTATTCTGTCCATCAACAAACTTGCAGCTCACACAGCAACTAATTATTATAGAGAATCTGACAAGGACAAGCAATTATAATAATTACAGACTTCCTTTTATATGCAGAACTGCACTTAGGCAGTGTGATAATAAAATATGGCTATAATTTGAAGTAATATTTAACATTTTTATGCAGTTCAGAATTGCATTTCTGATTTTTAAAATAATAAAAATCACATTTCTATTTGGTTGAATTTAAACGTATCCATGCTGCTACATGGCTGCCATTTTAATGATATCTTCTAGGACAACAAAATCAGAATTAGTAAAGTATAAGAAAAACAATACGGTTGCATTAGAATCTTCTTAGAAACAATAAAATTGAAGTGGGAAGAAACAGTACTCGGTTCCGAGTTTCTGGAAGGTCTATGAAGTCTGTTAATTGAACAGATACTTGAAAGAATTTTTAAAAATAGAATATGCATCAATATTTCCATATAATATCATTGAAGTAATAATTCTCAGATAATTTTCAATGAAAAAAATTGAAGGGCCAGCAAAATGTCTCAATGAGTAAAGATGCTTGTGGGAAAGCATATCAATCTGAATTAAATTCCCAAAGATCTTGGAAGGAAATAATCAATTCCTACAAGTTGTTCTCTGAACTCTACATGTGTTTCATAACATGCAGATTTATATGTATGTGCATTCCTGAAAATAAATACAAGAAATATATGCAATTACAAAACAAATGCATTGAAAAATTAAGTGAAAGTTTGCAAACACTTTGTATAATAATATGCCTACTTTTGTTTGTTTGTTTGGTTCATTGGTTGTTTTTTTTGTTTTTTGTTTTTTTTTGTTTGTTTGTTTGCTTTTTTTCAAGACAGAGATTTTCTGTGTTGTCCTGACTATCCTGGAATTAACTCTGTAGACCAGACTGACCTCAAACTCAGCGATCCACCTACCTCTACCTCCCAAGTGTTGGGATTAAGGCATATGCTATCACTATGCAGCTGTTCATAAAATTGTGTAGAAGGATTTTTAAAGTATTAACTTAGGTTCTCATGCTAACACAATAGATCCTTTTTGCAAATTAATGATAATCTTTACAGATAAGTTGCTGACCACTACCCTTAAGGATTCCATTTTTAAAATATTTTTGGAAATATTTCTTTTTCTATTACAAGAGCACACTTCTTACTGAAGGACCTGGGATGACTTCTGTGTACGTAAATCTGTATAGAAAGAAAACAAGTGTTTTTCACCTATAAAATAAAGCCCCTTTACAGCAACAACTTTGTAACACATGCTTAGACATTGCTATATAACATTGTAGAATGATATATAGGGCCTCTTAGTCCCAGATTGCCTTCACTGGCAGTTAGTGTCTACTCTGGTGTCTCCTTTTTCATTCCAAATATTCTAAAAAATGTTTCTTGGGAGAAAAGCACTGTGCCATACCTGCCATTGTGCTTAAGTTGTTGTACATAGGGAACTTTGAAATGAGATTTTCAAGGTGACTCCAATGGCTAATATCTTGGGAGCTGCAGAAAAAGAAGCAGTGTGGCAGTTCCTAAGGGAAACCGTTACATTGGCTTCTCTCCTCACTGAAAACATTTCTAACATTTGAAAAAATATAGACATTTTTTGGGAGAACTTATTCCCATAAATCTACAGGTTAAATATAAAGAAGTGCTACTTTACATAGCATTGACATTTAGCACATTTCTAACTCGGAAAAAGCATCATATATCTGATGTAACCAGTCATTTTTCCCTCACACATTTAATTAGAGAGGGCATTTCTCTCAAAGCTCTAAGTTTGGCTTCACTTTAGATGATACTAGGCAAGGCTAAGGATATTGATTTTATATGACTTATGCAGTTTTGAGCAATCCTAAAGCCTATGTATTTTTATTAGTCCTACTTGGCGGTGGCATATATTGTGGAAACCAGTTATAATCATTTTATGATTAAGTCAGACCCATACACTCACTACATTCATTAAATTTTTTACCATATTATTTTAAAGTATAGTAGATAGTATTCTGAAGAATAAAAAATGCAAAATGTCTAGCTTCTACTGGGCTAAATTAGTTTAATTTCTTACAAACTACCTCTCTGCTGCTTGCCCTCATTCTGTTCCCTGAAGGTTAATGCCCATGGAAAAATACAAACACAAACATTTACTTTTGTTTTCTTTGGACTAAAAAGACAATTTCTAAAGGGCATTTCATAACCAGAAATAATATTGAATGTGACCTTAAGAAATGCTTAAATTCAGTGGTTTTATTTTTTGTGTGTGTGTATGTGTGTGTGTTTTATTCATTTCCATTTATTGCTCAGTGTGTTGCTGGTTTTCATGCTTTAAATTTACCCAAGGAGAAAGTGTAGGAGAATATTTATACTATGTACATACATATATTTTTAGATAAATATATAAAGACACACTGGTAAGTACTGCGTATAAGTCCAAGAGGGTAATTTTAATATCTAGTTTTTACATTTTCATTTGGACATTTTTCAAACTACTCTTTCTATAATCATCCTAATTTTGTTTATATATCATTACTTGATAGAATTTAAATGTAACTATGGCTTACCTGACTGGCTCTTAGGCAACCTACCTTCTTAGTTATTACACTGTTTACAATGTTTCACTACTCCTCAGCCAAAATGGCAGTCAAAGATTTACGAACTCAAAGATTACAACATGTTATCTAACTTGCTCTTCTTCTTTATCATTAACTCTAATTGATCATTCAGTCACCCATTTCCTCCAAATAGACATCAACTATCTCATGAGATTCAGAGGTTCAGACTTTTTTTCAAAACTCATTTCTTTACAGAGGTCTTCTCTGGCCACATTGTCAAAGATGATACCTCAGTTTCCTGGAAAGCAGAACAGATATGTGAAAAATCCATTAGGTCTTTTATTTCCTCACAGAAACAAACAAACAAAAGATGCTCAAACAAGGATGGCACACACACACACACAAACACACCATACGCACACACACACACACACACAAAATACACCACACACACAAACACACCACACACACACACACACACACACACATATGAGCGTACAAAAACTAGACACACACAAACACTTTTCACAGAATATAGAGTATCAGCAGCTTTGCATACTAATTTTTTTGATGCCTTAGGTTACTGAAGCCTCTCAATAGCTTAGTGATTGATTCCTTCCCATATAATGGGAATATAAAAAAGCAGTTCTCTGTTGGATCCAGGTAAATGTGTAGTGCATAGTTACCATGATCTTGGGTAGAAATATTCTTTCTGGGGTATAGTTTAATGAGGAACTGACAGAAGACTACTAACTACATAGGGTAACCTCTAACAGCAGAGAGATAGAAAGAGACAACTCAAAAATGGCTCAATTTACCAGGCTGTACACAAAATGTCCAGGTTGCCTTATCCAGTACTACAGTGTAGAAATCCTACATAAGATCACAGAGATGCTTGCAGATGATTCAGAGGAATTCCAACTATTGGTTTCTAGAATATTTTTCATTCCTTATTACCTGCCAGCACACAAACATAGCAAATTCCCCATTTATGTAAAACACATACATAAGCCCATCTAATGAGGAATGATGGAAACTAAATGGTTTATAACATTAAAAAAACATGACACAACAAGGTCATACATATCGTTCAGGAATTTGAAGAGGTATCAAGTCCTTTAAAATAAGAAGTGAAACTCTTTAGACCCTTTTTTGTTGAGGTTGGGACTTTCATTCTGATAACCTACTGCTAGTGTTAAATCTTCCACAACTGTTTCCAACCCTTTAGAATACATTTATCTCAGTGAAAAGAGCTAGAAAAAATGTCCACCAATTTTATCATACTACTTTTACAAATAAAAGTCTTTGCTGATATATTTTTCAAATGCATCATAATTAAAATCCTACAGTAGACACTCTCATTCTCATGGTATCTTTGCTTGGACTTTTTGTTGTTTGGGAAAAAATCCCAATATGTAGTGCTAGCTGTCTACGCCCTTCCAATGTATACCAGACTAGCCTCAAAGTTATGAATATTCATGTTTCAGCCTCCCTTGTGTTAACATCAAAAGTAAACTCCACCATACTCAATAGAAATTGAATTTATATTCAAGAGTGTAAGTTCATGAAAGCTTAAAATTTTAATATATTACATACTGAATATAAGCAATTATTAAAAAGAAGTAAGAATGAACATATTCAAAATAAATTTATTATGAATTCATTTATTCAAAAATAAATATATCCAGGTTTCAATTAAAGGACACAAATAAAACCAAATAGCAAGAAATACCCCTGTCAAGTAATGTGGAAGACTCTGGTCAGAAGACTGCATCATATATCTAGAACAGATTGTTTATAGAAATGTAAGTGATTTTACCTCTACCAACAGATATACGTTTTAAGTTGTTGCTCACTTCTGTGTATCACTGGCCCAGTATAGTCCCAAATGATAATATCTAAGTATCACAATTTCTATACTCTTCTCACCAGAGAAGACATAAATTATCTCTGAACTCTTGTTTCTGTATAAGAAGGAGTTCAGATGTCTGCGATTCTAAACAATAGGCCACCTTTTTCTATCAATGTCTGCAGCTGGTGAAGGTATTTGTAGCCCAAGGAGCTTCACCTTCTTCCTCAGTAAACAGTTGCTGCAGAGTTGCTAGTGTCTACAGACTTCAACATGTAAGCTATACCATGAGGCTCTCAGCCTGTTGGATGCATGCAAAGATGAATGTAAAACCATGGAGAAAATTCCATAAAATTGAGTAAAGCATATGAAAAGCTGCAAAAGATTCTGGACTAATAAAAGAGTCAAAATATTAGCTACCGTAATTATGTAAAAAGCAAAAGAAGGAAAGAAACAGAAAAAAGTCAACTATGCTAACCATAATTAAAAGAATATTTGAATTCCAATGAAAGTGTTACTTTGTGATGTGTTCAAATGACATCTATAGAAGACTATACCAAGACCAGTACAGATTCAGAAAATGTCTCTAAAGCTCTAGTCAGTTCTATGGCTTAATTTCCAAATTGTATATCCAGTTTCTAATAAAAAATGCAGCAAAAAATCATTATATGTGCCACTCAAATTTTTATGAGGATTTATTCACACATAGGCACACACACATACTCACACACAAGTCACTCACACAGCTCTGAGAAGAAAATCTTTTTAAAATATTAAACTTTTGAGACACCTTTTGTGCTTTTTCAGTCCTATTGGTAATAAAATTTCAATGCATAGCATAATTTGTCTGTTTATTCCATTTATTGTAAGTGGTCAATGTATTCAGCAATTTGTGTAAAGAGGAAAAAGTTAAGAATATGTCTAGAGGCATTTCTTATTATCATAGGATAATTCAGATATATCCTGAGAATAATGTTGTTTAATACCTCTGAAGCTAAGATAGAATAAGGTAAGCAAGAGAAGAAAAGTAGAAGATATCGTCTATTCTACTCCAGAAAAGAGGAATATTTGAATTGCAATCAAAGCAGTGCTTTGTTATGTGTTCAAATGGCAAATGAAGAGGACAATGCTTAAATTAAGAATATCATGTTGTATGAACATGTGTTCCTTTAAAAATCTCTATATTATTCTGAATAAACAATAATCCAATGTTAGAAATAAGATTTTATAAATTAATAAATATCAAAGTTTACCAGCCAAATATAAATAATAAATTTAAAAATTAAGTTGGAGAAAAATCATGTTTGTATAAATAAATTTCGTAAGTTCAGGCAAATTCTCTATAGTCACTGTTGGGACTATTTAAACATATTTAAAATCTCATTGAAAAAATGAGAACTATAAGTTACTTTGGAACTTTTTAATACATATTTTGAGATTATAATATAATTCCATTGTTCTCACTCTTCTTTTCTCCTTCCAAACCCTCTTTAAAATGTGAAAATTGGGACAAATGTGTTTACCATGAACTTTCTAAAAATTTAGAATATCTAATAATTATAAGAAGGATGAGGATGGGCAGTGGTGGCGCACGCCTTTAATCCCAGCATTCAGGAGGCAGAAGCAGGCAGATTTCTGAGTTCGAGGCCAGCCTGGTCTACAGAGTGAGTTCCTGGACAGTAAGGGCTACCTGTCTTGAGAAACCTTGTCTCGAAAAACTGAAAAAACAAAACAAAACAAACAAACAAAAAAAAGATGAGGTGGGAGTGGGTGGGAGGGTGGAGTAGCACTCTCTTAGAGGAAAAGAGAGAGAAATTGGGGTTCATGCAGGGAAGACCAGGAAGGGGGATAACATTTGAAATGTAAATAAATAAAGTGATTAATAAATTAAAGAAAACAACAGAAATAAATAAAATCTATAACCTGCCATTCAAGTGCATCGTTTCAATGTTAAATGCTTTACTTTTCCAGAAAAGATTTCCTGGTGTCTGTTTTGTAATTCACTCTTTGCCTGATCATGCCGATCTTGACCTCTACCTTAAACTATCATTCTTTGAGATATTGCCCATTACTAAATACTGAGAAGGTACAACTTTCTGCATTAAGCTATACAAGAATGATCTATCTAAATTATGCATAGAATGAAACTTCAGCATCATCCATTTGTTTGCTGCTGTGCATTTGATTTTTGTAGTGGAAATTAGATGTGGATGGGTGTCTCAACAATGGAATATGCATGTTAATTGATTCCATTTAGCTGCCTATATATTTAGGACAAAGTTATGTAAAAATACATGCCTTAATGGATATTTTTCAGGCTGTTATGGAGAGAGTTTTTAAAGATCTTTTTCTCAATATACTTGTCATTGGCATATAGAATGTATATAACGTATAACTCTTAATATGTTTTTAAACGTTAATTGCATTATAATTATATTATTTCCCCTTTCCTTTTCATCCCTCAAACCCTTTCCATTTCCACTTTATTCTATCTCAAATTCATGGCCTCCTTCTCTTTAATTATTAGTGTCACATATGTATGTCACATATATGGTTAACCAACTACCAGCCTCATCTCTGGAGAAGACTAATTCCCCCTGTTATATCAGCATTTGGTTTCCAGTAATAATTTGCCTAGGTCCTTTGAAATTTCCTCTTTTCACATTAGCATATCTATTGGTAATGTCAATATTTGTGTCTTGCTTAGGCTGTCATATTGTTGTCTTTTCCTAGGGGCTGGCACTCCACCCTTCATTGTTCTTGTAATTTAACCAAGTTTGTTTTTTCTGTGATGGTTTCTATCTACTTCCATGAGGAGTGGGCACTCTATTTATCTGCGTGTATATGGATAAGTATTTTGAATGTAGTTATGAATTATGCCTTTCTTGTAAATTGGCAGTAGTAGATTCTCTTATAAGAGCTATAACCTCACTAGCACTGAATCATAGGTTAGATTTTTTTTTTTTTTTTTGGTTTTTGGAGACAGGGTTTCTCTGTTTCTCTGTGTAGCCCTGGCTGTCCTGAAACGCTGTAGACCAGGCTGGCCTCGAACTCAGAAATCCACCTGCCTCTGCCTCCCAAGTGCTGGGATTAAAGGCGTGTGCTACCATGTTCTGGCCATAGTTTAGATTTTTAAAATTAGGCATTGTGTCTCTCATTTTAGCAGGCCTTAACTACAATCAGATAGTTAATGGTTACCACCAACATGTGAGTATCACTGTTGCACTTAGGGATTTCTTATCATGTTGGTCACTATTGTGGTTGATAGGCATCATTTCTAGGTGGGACTGTATATTGCTTCTCTCTTTAGTTAGCTTGTATAGAACCTTCCCATATTATGAAAGCAATATATGAGAGAGGAGTATTCAGTCAGATCCAACTCAGATCTTATCCTATGTTCTATGTCAAACATGCAAAGTATCTTTAAAAAGAATTATCTTCAACTTCTTGGAGGCAGTCAAGAGAAACAGCAATATGCTTTATTATTTTTGGAGTGTCTGGGACCACTGTAACCCACAACTGGAAGAGAAATTTTTCATATTTAGTGCTGGGTTTCTGTAACATGGTTTATAGCTTTTGGGAGAGCATTGTTAGACCAAGGGACACAACTGTAACCTTTATTATATATAAATATGTATATACACATATTTTATATATGTTTGGGGTAAATATAAATTAATTTTTCCTGACTGGTTTCCCAAACATCTTTAGTATTATTTATAATCCCTTCTTGGGATAATCTCCTCATCCCAGTGTAAATACAATTTCCTTAGTTTTTTATGCACATTTCAGATCACTTGTATCCTAGTACTGTTATCCTTTGAAATGCTTACCTGCATAGACCTTTTTATTTGACTGTTTACTGACATTACCTAGGATTATACATTTACATATGAAGTCTTGGTATTGGCAACTAAAGATGATGGAGATCAAGGGGAGCTTTCTTTCTGCATCATAGTTACCTCATTCAGAATTTGTTTTAGTGCCATTAATTTACCTGCAAATATTATGATTTCATTTTTATTATAATACAATAGTGATAACTCAATGGTGTATATCTAATTTTGTTTTGTTTGTTTGTTTGTTTGTTTGTTTTGTTTTGTTTTTTCGAGACAGGGTTTCTCTGTGTAGCCCTGGCTGTCCTGGAACTCACTCTGTAGACCAGGCTGGCCTCGAACTCAGAAATCCACCTGCCTCTGCCTCCCAAGTGCTGGGATTAAAGGCGTGCGCCACCACTGCCTGGCTGTATTTCTAATTTTCATCATGCTATAACTGGTGTACCTCATTTTCATTATCTATTGAAGAACATTTAGCTTATAACTCTTTCCTTTATACTGTGAATAAAGCTGAGCATAGCTGAGCAAATATCTTTGATATTAGATGTTAAGTCCTTAGACTATATGCCAATGATACATTTGTTTTTAGCTTTTTGATAATTTTCCACACTGATTTCCAGAGTGCCCGGCCTGGTGTGCAGTCACATCAATAGTAAATATGTGTTCTCCTTTCCTCATATTTCGGTCAGCATTTATTGTCAGCTATTTGGTTGATCTTTGCCATCTGACAGGAGCAAGACAAAAATCTCAAAGTTGTTTTGACATTCATTGTCCTAATTGCTAAGAATATTTTGTATGTTAAACATGTTTCTTTGACTGTGGGATGGCAACCCCATCCATCACTTGATGCTTTCTCTTTCTGCTGGAGGTAGGCTCTACACATTCCCTCTCCCCACTGTAGGGAATTTCATCTAAGGTCCCTCCCTTTGAGTCCTGAGAGTCTCTCAACTCCCAGGTCTCTGGTATATTCTGAAGGGTTCCCACAGCCTCCTACTTCCTGAGGTTGCCTGTTTCTACTCTTTCTGCTGCCCCTAAGGGCTTCAGTCCTTTTCCCCCACCCAATACCACTTCATGTTCCCCTCTCCCCTCCCCTGTCCCTTATCCCTTCCAAGACCCTCCTTCTCTCCCCCTTGTGATTGCTTTCTTCTCCCTCCCAATGGGGATTGAAGGGTCCTCACTTTTGGGCCCTTCAGCTTTTTGACTTTTTTGAGTTCTATGGTCTCTATCTTGGATATTCTCCTCCTCCTCCTCCTCCTCCTCCTCCTCCTCCTCCTCCTCCTCCTCTTCTTCTTCTTCTTCGTATATTTTCAAGAGTGTTATTGCTGGGTCTTCAGGTAGATCTATTTCCAGTTTTCTGAGGAACCTCCAGATTGATTTCCAGAGTAGTTGTTTGCAATCCCACCTGCAATGGAAGACTGTTCCTCTTTCTCCACATCCTCACCAACATCTGCAGGGATAGAAATGGAGAGGAGCTTGAGGAAAAGAATGTCCAGGTCCAGGCCCAAAGTGGGATCCAACTCAAGGGGAGGCCCCAAGGCCTGACACTATTACTGATGCTATGGAACACTCACAGAAAAGAGGTCTATCATGACTGCTCTCCAAAAGACCCAACAAGCAGCTGAATCAGATGCAGATATTTGCACCCAATCAAGGGACAGAAGCTACTGACCCCTGTAGTTGAATTAGGGAAAACCTGGAAGAAGCTGAGGAAGAGGGCGATCCTGTAGGAGGACTAGCACTCTCAATTAACCTGGATCCCTAAGATCTCTCAGATACTTAACTAGAAAACATACAGCAGTTAATATGAGGTCTCTAACACATGTACAGCAGGGTACTGCTGGGTCTGGGTTCAATCAGAGAAGATGAACCTAACCCTCAAGAAAATGGAGGCCTCAGGAAGTTTAGAGGTTTAGTGGGGTGGGAGTTGGGGAGTGGGGACATCCCCCTGGATACAGTGGGGTAGGGAGGAAGAGGTATGGGATGTGGAACAGTTGGAGGTTGGACCAGGAGGGGAATAAAATCTGGAGTGTAAAAAGAAGGTTAAATAAAAAGGAATATATATATATATATATTTTTTTTTTTCTTGAGGACTGAAATTGTCATCTTTTAGCACTTTCCTTTATGCTTGGCATTATTTTTGATGATTGGGATCTTTTTTTGCATCTAAATGAAATTTGCGGCATATTTTATTTTTAATTTCTGAAAAGGATGAGGTATGAAATACATTGGATTGTACTAGCCCTCAACTGCCTTTGGTAGAAAGATTAGTTTTATAACATTATCCCTACTAACCCGTGGCCATAGAGGGTCTTTCCATATTCTAATGTATTTTTCTATTTCTTTTTTTTTTTTTAATTATTGTTTTCATTGTAGATGCCTTTCACTTCCTTGGTTATATTTTCCGCAAGATCTTTTATCTTCTTTGAAGCTTATATGAATATAGGTGTCTATGATCTCTTCTTCTGCTTTGTGTTGTTGTTATGTAGAAGATCTACTGATTTTGTTGAATTAATTCTACATCCTGCCACATGCTAAATTTGGTGAATATTTCTAAGAAAGTTTTCTGGTAGAAATTTTGTGATATTTTATGTATAACATTATATCACATATAAATAGTGTTATTGTTGACCTTTCTTCTCCTGTTTATTTCTATTCTTTTAGCTCCAAAACCATGAGCCAAAAAAGCCCATTGTCACCTAACTAATTTGGGTATTTTCATAGATAACAAAAGTTTTAAAAATGGTTTTAAAATTCATAAAACTCTATTATCTTACTAAGTTTCCTCTAATCTTTATGAGCTCTTTGTATCATTGTGTGTTTCTGAAAAAATGTGTAATAATCAAAGTCTCTGCAAGAGATTGTGGGGATACATTGCCATTCTTTTATCATAAAAAACAAACTATTCACTCTTTATAATGGAATAAATATGATGAGCTTTTCAGACTAGTTTCTAGAATGTAAGGGCTATATTACACACTGATGCCTCCCTCCCTTTGTATATCTGTAAGATATTCATCTAGAGCTATCATTTCACTAGTTTTATGTTAGCCTGCTGTCATCTGACACAGTGAATTTATTTATTGATAGATGATTTAAAATATGAACTACTACTACATCGTTTAAACATTTATTTATGGGCACTAATCTCTGCAATTCTTGTACTGATGAGTTATTGCTTCAGTTTTATGCCTTTAGCCAAAGAATGAAGCAGCTTCTCAATATTCTACTTAACCTATCTTGTAACCACTTTACTTCCAGAAAAGAAAGAACATCCATCACAATTCCACCAATCTGTTTTTATGTACAACCCAACTTTATATTGATGGGCTAAGAAATAAATTATGTATGAATCACTGAATGTATTAAATCTTTTCTGATATAACATTACTTATTAGTTTGTCTAAACAAAATCTCATTAGACAGAGTACATGATAACTTTTATATGCCTTTCTGTTTCTTTGAATATGGATACATTATCTAATGATCCTCAAAAGTTCTTTCTATTTTCATTTTCTATTACAATTTTAATAATTGTCACATGTTTTAGAAGGAAAAGATTGAAAGGATTTTTTTTCTGAAGGCATTTGATTATACTTTCAATTACTGGATTTTATATCTTCAGAGGCTCATATTTTGCAATTAAGTAAGAAATCATGACTTTTCTCCCATGTGATAGATGATATTAATCTAAATTATATTTATATAATTATTAAATAATACTGGAATTTTCTGCTTACCAATCTTGCTATATGAAAATCCCTGGTCTATCCACCATTGATCCAGTTAAAAATGGGCTTGTTTGTTTTCTCAACAATGGTGTAGATTACAGTAAATATGGATACCTTTTTACTATAGGAACTTAAAACTTGCAATTCAAGATTCTATCATTCCCATTGCCAAAAAATAAAAATACTCCAGTACTTAAATCCAAACTATGAGAGTTTTACTTTTTTCTACTAGTTAATCTACTGCTTCTTTTTTATAGCAATAAGACATGGTTGGTTAAATCAATACCTTATTAATATTATTAATATTATTATTATTAAACCATTTTTTTACAGTTCAGTTGTTAGTCTTCTCCCAGCTTACCCTTAGACTGTTTCTTATCCCATACCTCCTCCCCTGTCTCTAAAAGGATGTCTACACCTAATCCACACCACCCTAGCAGATCTCCCTACTCTCTAAAGTCTCAAGTTTCTCAAGCGTTAGGTGCTTCTCTCACTGAGGCCAGACCAGGCAGTTCTCTGCTGTATATGAGTCACGGGCCTCGGACCAGCTCATCTAAGTTGACTGTCTGGTGGCTCGGTGTCTGAGAGATCTGAGAAGTCCAGGTTAGTTGAGACTGCTGGTTTCATAGGAATATGGGGTTGCCCTCCTCCTCAGTTTCTTCCAGCATTTCCCTAATTCAACAACAGGGCTCCCCTCCTTCTGCCCATTGGTTGATGTAAGTATCTGCATCTGATGCTTTCAGCTGCTTGTTGGACCTCTCAGAATGTAGCAATGCTAGGCTTCTGTCTACAAGCACAGCATAGCATCAGTCATAAATAGTGTCAGGCCTTGGACCCTCTCCTTGAGATGGGCACCAAGTTGGGCCTGTCACTGGACTACCTTTCCCTCAGGCTCTTCTCCGTTTTTTGCACCTGCAGGTTTTTTGTCTTGTTTATACAGGAACAACTCTGGGTCAGAGATTTTGACAATTGAATGGCAACCCCACCCCTCCACTTGATGCCTTGTCCTTTTTACTGGAGGTGAACTCTACAAGTTCTCCCTTTCCACTGTTGGACATTTCATTTAAGGTCTCTCCCATTGAGTGCTGTGTGTGTCTCACTTCACAGATATCTGGTACATCTTAAAGGGTTCCCCTACCTCCTGAGGTTGACTGTTTCCATACTTTCTGTTGACCCTCAGGCCTTCACTGCTCCCCCCTCCCCCCAGTACCTGCTCATGTTCTCCTTTCCCCACCACCTTCTCACCCAGGTCCCTCCCATCTTCTGTTCCTGTGATTGCTTTCTTTTCCCTCCTAAGTGGGACTGAGGCATCCTCACTTGGACCCTTCAGTTTGTTAATCTTCTTGAGTTCTGTGGATTGTATCATAGGTATTCTGTACTTTTTAAGCTAATATCCACTTATTAGTGAGTACATACAATGCATGTCCTTTTGGATCTAAGTTAACTTATTCAGCATGATATTTTTCTAGTTCCATCCATTTCCCTGCACAACTCAGGTGTCCTTGTTCTTAATAGCTGAGTATTATTCCATTGTGTAAATGAAACACATTTCTGTATCCTTTCTTCTGTTGTAGGTCATCTGGGCTGTTTCTAATACCTGACTATCACAAATAATGTTGCTATGAACATAGCAGATGGTGGGGTTAGTGATGATTTTTTCCCAATCTGTAGCTTGCTGATTTGTCTTATTCACTATGTCCTTTACCATAAAGAATTTTTCAGTTTCAATGAGGTCCCATTTAACAATTACTGATTTTAGAACTTAAGCCATGGAGTTCTGTTTAGGAAATTTCCCCCAGTGCCAACAAGTTTGAGGTTCCTTTCCACTTTCTCTTCTATTAGATTCAATGTATCTAGTTTTATGTTGAGGCTCTTGATCCACTTGGACTTGAGCTTTGTACAAGGTGAGAAATATGGATCTATTTTCATTTTTCTATATACAGACTGCCAGTTAGACCAGCACCGTTTACTGAAGATGCTTTCTTTTATCCATTGTATATTTTTGACTTGTCAAATATCAAGTGTCTATAATTGTGTGCTTTTATTTCTGGGTCTACAATTTTATTCCGTTAATCAGCCTGTCTCTCTCTTAATCAATACCATGCAGTTTTTATCCCTATTGCTCTGAGGATAGCTTGAGGTCAGGGATGGTGACTCCCCCAGAAGTTCTTTTATTGTTAAGTATTGTTTTTGCCATCCTTTTTGTTTTTGTTTTTGATTTTGTTTTTACAGATAAAATTAAGAATTGCCCTTTTCATTTGTTGAAGAATTGTGTTGAAATTTTGATGGGATTGCATTGAATCTGTAGATTGCTTTTGGTGGGATGGCCATTTTTCCCATGTTAATTCTACCAATTAATGAGCATGGCAGATCTCTCCATTTTCTGAGGTCTTCCTCGATTTCTTTCTTGAGAGACTTGAAGTTATTGTCATACATATCTTTCACTTGTTTGGTTAGGGTTATCCCAAGATATTTTATATTATTTGTGACTTTTGTGAAGGGTATCATTTCCCTAATTTTTTAGTCTGTTTATCATTTGTACAAAGGAAGACTACTGATTTGTTTGAATTAATTTTATATTATGCCCCTGTGTTGAAGTTGTTTATCAGATGTAGATATTCTTTAGTAGAACTTTTGGGGTTGCTTATGCATACTATCATATCATCTGCAAATCATGATACCTTGACTTCTTCTTTGCCAATTTGTATCCACTTGTTCTCCTTTTATTGTCTTATTAGAGCTTATTGTTTTATTGTTTTGCTAGAACATCAAGTACTATATTTAATAGACATAGGGAGAGTGAGCATTCTTGTATTGTCCCTGATTTTAGTGGGATTGCTTCAAGTATCTTTCCATTTAATTTGATATTGACTGTTGGTTGGCTGTAAATTGCTTTTATTATATTTAGGTATGGGCTGTGAATTCCTGATCTTTCTAATACTTTTAACATGAAGGGATGTTGTATTTTGTCAAATGTTTTCCAGCATCTAATGAAATAAGCATGTTTTTTTTTTTTCTGTTGATTTTGTTAACATCGTGGATTACTTTAATAGATTTTCATATATTGAACCAATGTTGCATCACTGGGATGAAGCTTACTTGATAATTGTGAATGATTGTTTTGATGTGTTCTTGGATTCTATTAGCAAGAATCTTATTCAATATTTTTGCATCAATGCTCATAAGTGAAATTGGTCTGATTCTCTCTCTCTCTTTCTCTCTCTCTCTCTCTCGTTTTTGTCAAGTTCTTGTGTGGTTTAGATATCAGAGTAATTGTGGCCTGATAGAATGAACTAGGTAGCGTTCCTTCTGTTTCTATTTTATGGAGTAGTTTGAGGAGTGTTGGTATTAGCTATTTTTAAGGTCTGGTAGAATTCTGAACTAAAGCTAATCCTCAATAATTTTTATCATTTCTACCTTCATTATCAAGGATTCTTATCCAAAGACTCAGCTTAAGAATTCCAGAGTCTCTATTTCTTTTAACAAGGAGTATTGTTTTATTCTGTATTGTTTTTTTCTGGATCTGTGATCTCTGCCAATAAGACAAAATAAATAGCAACAAATATACAGAGCATGTGTTTAACTAAAAGTTTCCTCTGGGAGCCTTCTTTTCATATTGGCCAATATCTTCATGATCTACTTTGAATATATCCATAGTCATAATGACCATATCATCTAATTCTTCCATATATATATAGCATAATATCTTGAACATGGTGGACAATCTTTTTGATATGTTCATGGATTTGGCTTGGCTTGCATGTGCATGTATTTTACTGAGTATTTTACATGTAAGCTCAAAAGAAAAAGATGGTCTGTAAATCTCTTTGTGGGATCTTTATGTGGTTTTGAGTTGTCAGGGTAATGTGGCTTCATAAAATGAATATAGCAATGTTTCTTCTGCATCTATTTTGTGATATAATTTGAGGAGCACTACTGTTCACTATGAAAGTATGGTAGAATTTTCTACTGAAGACATCTATTCCTGCTTTTTATTGGTGTTGCTATTGTTGGTTTTGTTTGTTTTTCTGGTTCCTTGGTTTGTTGGGAGATTTTATTCACTGCTTATATTTCATTAGGAGTTGTGAGTCTGTTAAAATTGTTTACCTGTTCTTGTTTTAACTTTGGCAAGTGCTATGTATCTAGAAAATTGTCCTTTTCTATTAGATTTTAAAGTTTGGTGGAATATTTTTATTTTTTTAAGTATATTCCTGTGAGTCTTCAGATTTCTTCACTCTCATTTTTTCTGTTCCCAGTTTCATTTCTGATTATGGTAATTTGTATTTTCTCTCTTTGCCTTTTAATTAGTTGGGATAAAGTTTTGTTAATCCTATTGATTTTCTGAAACAGAAAAAAAAAAAGAAAAAAAAAGAAAAAATTCTTTGTGCTTTATTGTCTCTTTTTATTGTTTTGTTGTTTCTATTTTATTAATTTTAGCCCCAAGATCATTTCTTTTCATCTAATCCTTTTGATTATGGTTCCTTCTTTTCCTTAGAAAATACTATCTCTCAACTTTTTAAAAATTTTATATAGGCACTTAGTGATATGAACTTACATCTCAGAGCCACCTTCATTGGGTCCCATAAACTTGAGTATGTGTCTTCATTATCATTCAATCCTGAAAAAACTGTATTTCTTAATTTTTTTCCATGATCTATTTTTTTAATTTTTCTTTTTTTATTTTTCTTTTTTGATATTTTATTTACATCTCAAATGATTCCCCCTTTCCAATTTTCCCGTTTGGAAGTTCCTTATTCCCACCCTCCTCCCCCTGACTCTATGAGGGTATTCCTCTACCCACTCATCCACCCACTCTCAGCTTCTCTCCTAGGCATTCTACTATACTGGGGGATGTATCACCCTCAGGCCCAAGGGCCTCTCCTCCCCCTGATGGCTAACAAGACCCTCCTCTGCCACATATGTGGTCAGCGCAATGGGTCCCTTCATGTGCATTCTTTGGTTGGTAATCAGGTCTCAAAGATCATCAGGAAGTCAGGCCAGTGGACACTGTTGCTCCCTCCATAGGGTTGGAAACTTCCTCGGCTCCTTCAGTACCTTCTCCAACTCCTTCATCTGGGACCTCACACTTAGCCCAATGGTTGCTGTGAAGTGACTCTTGGGTATTCCGAAATTTCGGGCTAATAACCACTTAACAGTGAGTACATACCATGTTCATTCTTTTGTGACTACATTACCTCGCTCAAGATGATATTTTCAAGATCCATCCATTAGCCTAAGAATTTCATGAAGTCATTGTTTTTAATAGCTGAGTAGTATTCCATTGTGTAAATGTACCACATTTTCTGTATCCATTCCTCTGTGGAGGGACATCTGGGTTGTTTCCAGCTTCTGGCTATTATAAATATGGCTGCTATGAACATAGTGGAGAATATGTCTTTATTACATGTTGGAGCATCTTCTGGGTATATGCCCAGGAGTGAAATAGTTGGCTCCTCAGGTGGTATTATGTTCATTTTTCTGACGGTCTGCCAAACTGATTTCCAGAGAGGTTGTATCAGCCTGCATTCCCACCAGCAATGGAGGAGTGTTCCTGTTTCTCCACATCCTTACCAACATCTGCTGTCACCCGAGTTTTTGATCTTAGCCATTCTGACTGGTGTGAGGTGGAATCTCAGGGCTGTTTTGATTTGCATTTCCCTGATGACTAAGGATGTTGAGCATTTCTTTAGGCACTTCTCAGCCAATCGAGTTTCCTCAGTTGAGAATTCTCTGATTAACTCTGTTCCCCATTTTTTGATAAGGTTATTTGGATCTCTGGAGTCTAGCTTCTTGATTTCTTTGTATATATTGGATATTAGCCCTCTATCAGATGTAGGATTGGTAAAGATCTTTTCCCAATCTGTAGGTTGCTGTTTAGTCCTATTTATAGTGTCCTTTGCCTTACAGAAGCTTTGTAATTTCATGAGGTCCCATTTGTTGAGACTTGATCTTAGAGCACAAGCCTTTGGTGTTCTGTTCAGGAACTTTTCCTCTGTGCCCATGTGTTTGAGACTTTTCTCCATTTTCTTTTCTATTAGATTCAGTGTATCTGGTTTTATGTGGAGGTTCTTGATCCACTTGGACTTGAGCTTTGTATAGGGAGATAGGAATGGATCAATTCACAATCTTCTACATGTAGACAGCCAGTTGAACCAGCACCATTTGTTGAAAACGATGTCTTTTTTCCACTGGATGCTTTTAGCTCCTTTGTCAAAGATAAAGTCACCATAAGTGTGTGGGTTAATTTCTGGGTCTTCAACTCTATTCCATTTTTCTACCTGCCTGTCACTGTAGCAATACCATGCAATTTTTATCACTACTGCTTTGAGTACAGCTTGAGGTCAGGAAGGCTGATTCCCTCAGAAGCCCTTTTATTGTTGAGAATAGTTTTTGCTATCCTGTGTTTTTTGTTATTTCATATGAATTTGAGAATTGCTCTTTCTAAGTCAATGATGAGTATCAATGCAAAAATACTCAATAAAATTCTCACAAACTGAATCCAAGAACACATCAAAATGATCATTCACCATAATCAAGTAGGCTTCATCCCAGTGATGCAGGGATGGTTCAATACCCGGAAATCCATCAATGTAATCCACTACATAAACAAACTCAAAGAAAAAAACCACATGGTCATTTCGTTAGATGCTGAAAAAACATTTGACAAAATTCAACATCCCTTCATGATAAAAGTCTTGGAAAGATCAGGAATTCAAGGAGCATACCTAAACATAGCAAAAGCAATATACAGCAAACAAGTGGCCAACATCAAACTAAATGGAGAGAAACTCGAAGCAATACCAATAAAATCAGGGACTAGGCCAAGTTGCCCTCTCTCTCCCTATCTATTCAATATATTACTTGAAGTTCTAGCTAGAGCAATTCGACAACAAAAGGAAGTCAAAGGGATACAATTTGGAAAGGAAGAAATCAAAATATCTCTGTTTTCAGATGATATGATGGTTTACTTAATTGATCTGAAAAACTCCATCAGAGATTTGCTACAGCTGATAAACACCTTCAGCAAAGTGGCTGGATACAAAATGAACTCAAGCAAACCAGTAGCCTTCCTATACTCAAAGGATAAACAGGTTGAGGACGAAATTAGGGAAATGACACCCTTCACAATTGTCACAAACAATATAAAATATCTTGGTGTGACTAGAACCAAACAAGTAAAAGATCTGTATAACAAAAACTTCCAGACTCTGAAGAAAGAAATCGAAGAAGACCTCAGAGGATGGAATATCTCTTATGCTATAGATATCTCCATATGGTTCATAACATCTGTCATTGTGTCTCGGTTTTGTTTGTGTTTCCAAGGTCTGTCATTGCTGATAGTGGGGTGTTGAAGTCTCCCACTATTATTGTGTGAGGTACAATGTGTGCTTTGAGCTTTATTAAAGTTTCTTTTACTAAATGAATGTGGGAGCCCTTGCATTCGGGGAATACATGTTTAGAATTGAGAGTTCTTCTTCATAGATTTTTTCCTTTGATAAGTATGAAGTTTCCTTCCTTATCATTTTGATGACTTTTGGTTGAAAGTCAATTTTATCCGATATTAGAATGGCTACTCCAGCCTCTTTCTTGGGGCCATTTGCCTGGAAAATTGTTTTCTAGCCCTTTACTCTGAGGTAGTGTTTGTCTTTCACATGGAGGTGCATTTCCTAGAAGCAGCAAAATGCTGGGTCCTGTTTATGGATCTAATCTGTCAGTCTGTCTTTTTATTGGAAAATTGAGTCCATTGATGTTAACAGATATTAAAGAATAGTGATTGTTGCTTCCTGTAATTTTCGGTGTTGTTTTTATGTTTGTGTGGCTATGTTCTTTTTGAGTTTATTGAAAGATTAATTTCTTGCTTTTTTGGGGGGTGTAGTTTCCCTTCTTGAGTTGGTGTTTTCCATCTATTATTCTTTGTAGGGCTGGGTTTGTGGAAACATACTGTGCAAATGTGGATTTGTCATAGAATATTTTGGTTTCACCATCTATGATTATTGAGAGTTTTGCTGGGTATAGCATCCTGGGCTGGCATTTGTGATCTCTTAGAATCTGTATATCATCTGCCTAGGATCTTGTAGCTTTCATAGTCTCTGGTGAGAAGTATGGTGTAATTCTGATAGTTCTGCCTTTATATGTTACTTGACCTTTTTCCCCTTACTGCTTTTAATATTCTTTCTTTATTTTGTATATTTTGTGGTTTGACTATAATGTGACAGTAGGAATTTCTTTTCTGGTCCAGTTTATTTGGCATCCTGTAGGCTTCTTGTATATTTCTGTTCATTTCTTTCTTTAGGTTAGGGAAATTTTCTTCTATAATTTTGTTAAAGATATTTCCTAGTCCTTTATGTTGGGAATCTTCACTCTATTCTATGCCTATTATATTCAGGTTCTGTCTTCTCATTATATCCTGGATATCCTGGATGATTTGGGTTAGGAGATTTTTGCATTTTGCATTTTCTTTGAGTGTTGTGTCAATGTTACCTATAGTATCTCCGGCACCTGAGATTCTCTCTTCTATTTCTTGTATTCTGTTGGTGATGCTTGCATCTATGACTCCTGATTTCTTTCCTAGGATTTCTAACTCCAGAGTTGTCTCCCTTTGTGATTGCTTTATTTTTTCTATTTCTATTTTTAGTTCCTGGATGATTTTGGTAATTTCCTTCACCTGTTGGATGTGTTTTCCTGTCATTCTTTAAGGAATTTTTGTGTTTCCTCTTTTAGGGCTTCTAGTTTTTTACCTGGGTTCTCTGGTATTTCATTAAGGGTGTTATTTATTTCCTTCTTAAAATCTTCTATCATCCTCAATGAGATATGATTTTAAGTCTGAGTCTTACTTTTCTGGTGTGTTGGAGTATCCAGGGCTTGCTGTGGTGGGAGAACTGGGTTCTGATGATTTCAAGTAATCTTGGTTTCTGTTCCTTGTGTTCTTGCTATTGCCTTTCACCATCTGGTTATCTCTTGTGTTAGCTGGTCTTACTCTCCCTAACTGTGCCTTGTCTTTCCTGAAAGCCTAGGTGTCAATACTCATTGAAGATCAGTTCTCTCTGAGAGGAATTTGGGTTTGGAGAGCTGTGGTGCAGGGTTAGCTCTCGGGTGCAGACAGAAACAAGAAGGATCTAATCCCCAGCTGTCTCTTGTTTCCTGTGTCCAGATCGCTCTGCAAGGGTCCCTCTTGGTCCAGTGAATTTGAAAAGAAGTGATGGTCTTGCCTGTGCTTGAAGGTGTGTGGGCACTCCTGGGATAGCCGCTCTCTCCTGGCACTATTTGAGTATGGAGCAAGGTGTCACAGGATCTGCTCTCTAGCCACTGAAAGAAACCCGAAGCCCACTCCTCAGTCCCTATGTCCTGGGTATTCCAGATGGGTCTTTCTGAGCAGACAGGCTTGCCCACACTCCTGGGAGACTATCTTTCTCCCAGCACTATTTGACTATGGATCCCCGGTGGTCCAGGCAGAGGTCTCCTGCCACAGATGGAAGCCAGAAGGCTCCTTCCTCCTGGTTGTTCCTCAGTCCCTGTGTCCTAAGTATTTCAGCCGAGTCCTGCTGAGCAATGTTAGTCCTCTTACCTCCTCTCAAGGGTTTTTCCACACCCCTGGGAGGCTAGCTTTCTTCCAGTGCTATTTGGCTGTGGAGCCCTAGTGTCCCAGGCAGAGGACTCCCACCACAGTTCCTTGATCTACTTTTTATTCATCAGTGAGATGTTCAGTTTCCATGAGCTTGTAAATTTTCTTTCCTTTTGTTGTTGTTGATATCCAAATTTAATATCTGGTAGTTATACATGACTCATACTTTTAATTTTCTTACACTTGTTGAACTTCCTTTTTGTCTTAGTACGTGTTCAGATTTGAAGACAATTCTATGAGATGCTGATAAAAACTATATTGTTTTGTGTTTGAGTGAAATGTTTTGTAAGTATCTGTTAGGTTCATTTGATTTATCATGTCAGTTAGTACTAGCCTTTCTCATTGGTTTTGTCTGGATGCCTTGTCTGTTGCTTAATGTGGTGTTTTGAAGTCTTTTGAAGATCAATGTGTGAATTAAGCTATCATATTGTTTCTTTTATGAACTGAATGCCCTAATGTTTGGTACATGGATGTTATGAATTGAAATATCCTGTTGCTGTTATTTTTTCTCATAGTGTCTAGTGTCCTTTCCTCTCTTATCCAAATAGTTTTGGTCTGAAATCTATTTTCTCAGATTTAAAATGGCTATACTAGTTTGCTCTAGGTCTATTTGTTGGAATATCCTTTTCCATCCTTTTACCTTGAGAAGATGACTATCCTTGATAATAAGTTGTGTTTCTTGGTTAGAGCAGAATGATGAATGCTGGTTTTGTATCCACTCTTTTAGATGCATCTTTATACTAGCAACTTCTGGGCATTGATGTTAAGTGATAGCAATGAGCAATGTTTGTTTATTCCTTTTATTTTGTTGCTGTGCATGTATGTGTGTGTGTGTGACTGTATGTGTTTACCTCTTTTGATTTGAGGTTCTGGATTTATTTATTCCCAATGACTTCTGGGATCTAGTTAATGTCTTTAGGTTGGGATTTTCCTTGTATGTGCCTTCTGTATGACTGGATTTGGAGATACATATTGTTTAAATTTGTTTTATTTTTCTCAGATTATCATATTTTCTCCATTTATATTTATTAAACATTTTTTACTAAGTAAAATAATCTGGTCTGGAAACTTTGGAGTCTTATTGGAGCAGGTTGAATATTTGTACAGGCCCTTTTGGCTTTTACAGTCTTTTTTGAAAAGTCAAGGGTTATTCTAATATTTCTGCCTTTTTGTGTTACTTCTTTTTCTTGAAGGTTTCAATATTTTTCATTGTTCTACATGTTTTGTGTTTGGGTACTATGTGCTGAGGGGACTTACTTTTCTGGTTAAGTTTATTTGGTATTCTGTGTGCTTCTTTAGGAATTTTTTCTTCTATGATTTTGCTAAAAATATTTTCTATGCCTTTGGCCTAAGTCCCTTTCCTCTCCTCTATTCTCATTATTCTTAGATTCAGTCTTTTTATGAAGTCCCAAATTTCCTGGATGTTTTGTGCCACAAACTTTTAGATTTAACATTTTCTTCAACCAAGGTATCAATTTATTTATTTATTTATTTTTTTGTCGTCAATGCCTAAGATCTGTTGTATTCTGTTGGTCAACAGTCACTCTTCTTGTTCCCTTGGCATGTTTTGTTAAATAAACTGATCATAGTGTATTTTGTAGAAGATAAAGTGTACTATACTTTCAAAATTTGCCACTGACCACCTCTATAGACTCTTTTCAGAAATTTAATCATTCAGGTAAAACTGTTTGGAGAAGTAAGCCAAAGTAGATGTAATTTTTTCAGTAAGTAATAATATTTTTACATCCAGGGAATGTATTTAAAAATAGGAAGATATGGGCTGGGAAATAAGTCCTAGGCTGGAGAAACAGCATCTTTTAAAACCTGGCATGGTGATACATGAATATAATAACATTTGGAAGGCAGACCCAGCAGTTTCTGGTCTGAGGTATAGATGTATGAAATTCAAACAGATAAATATGTTTTAAAATGGCTGAAAAGATGGATTATTGGATAAGGGGGCTTGGCTGCAAACCTGATTATCTGAGTATGGTCTCAAGTATAAGCATAGTAGAATGAAGGTGTACGCTCCTATATGTTGTCTTATGGCTTCCACATGTGTGATATATCCCTCCCACCAAATAAATAACACACATTTTTAAATGGTACATAAAGAAGAACAAATGGAAATGACCAATTGTCTTCCACTATTTTAGGAATGATTTTTCTACTAGGTATTTGGAAACGGCAGCAGTTTGCATGCTATAGTTAATTATATCTGCCCATACTGTTTCCTTATTACTTAAAGTCTTCATATTTGAGTTTTCATTAAAACAAAATATAATGTTCTTTCAATAAAAGCAAAAGATTAAGTCTCAACTTTCTGTGTCATCAAAATAGGTCTTGCTCATCCCCCCCCCCAGCAGATGCAAATGTCAAAAAATCAACTTGTGAAAGTTAGTACTCTTTTTATATCCTGTGGGTCAATGAGTTTAAATGTAAGATTTCAGGATTTGTGACATGTGATTTTTCCTACTGAGTCATCTTTATGGCTAAATAATCAGTATTAAATATGGAGATATCATTAGTTTCTTGAGGAGTTGCTTTGTTTTGTTTTGTTTTATGATCCCTCTTAGCATTATTCAATACCAGCTTCCCACAAGATGGGTAATTGTGTTTACTCCCCAAAATAGCTGACAGTATTCCTAGACATCATTCATTGTTGCAGTATTGTGTGTGAGCTGTTGTCATCACCTTAATGGATAGAGTCCAGGAATCCTGATTAGTACTCTACCCTGGAAAGGACAATTGAGAATTACTGCCCTTAGATTTCGGGAGGTTGGAAATCCTTGTTCTATGGTAAGAAATTTATAGAAAGGTCAGGTTTGTTAAGAACCATTAATTGTTTAAAAAATAAAATTTCTCACACCAAAGCATGAAGAAATTACCCAGAAAGCTAGTGTGACTGATAAAGATCTGTCAATATGGAGATTTATATAATTGAGGTTTTAAAGCATTCACTTAGCTTTTTGTAATAGAAAATTACAAAATATAATTATATAGGACTTATATAATAGGAATAGAGATTGACTAACAGAAATAATAGAGATTAAGCTTAGGCAAATAAACAGTTTGTTCAGTTGATCGAATTTAAATTTTCAACAAATAAAAAATATTGACCTTGATGCACAGCTTTACACATGTCATGGTAGAGTGAAATATTAGCGAAGAGAGATGTTGGCAATGATCAGCTTTTGTTCTCTTTAGCAAAAGCCTCACCCAACTCTGCCTTTCACACGTTCCTAATTGAAAAAAATACTCAGTAATGGTAGGTTTTGTTCACAGAATAATACGAATAAGCAATGCCCCTTAAAATAAGCATTGTATGGGTTATCAATTTTCCATGAAGTACATTGTTTTCTAAAGGAAAGAAGAGGGATAATAATGGCTTATTACAGTTACATGATTGTATGTGTAATATATTTCTTTCTGTTGTAATTTGGAGTTTATGATGAGGAAAAAAAAGTCAGTGAAAGGTAAATACAAGGAAACCTTTCCACTTCAAGAGAGAAACTTCTTCAGGTACACCGTGGAAAATTATTCAGTGACACCTCTCATACCTTGGAAAATGTTTTCTAAGATAATCTTAGAATATTTAAACCATATAATGAAGGTACTTCTGTCAGTTTAAAAACTACCAAACACAAGCACTTAAATATGTAGAATTTCATTTAAATAAGTCAGTCAACAATTTTTTATAAAGTATTTAACACTTCATTGTAGAAACATAGGCAAAATGACTATTATAACCAAAATGAAAAATACTGTTCAATTTAAAAAATGTACTTAAACAAGAACCTGAAAAAGTTTATGGTATGCATAACATTGTTCAAGCAAATCACACAAGTATTACATAAACCAATATTCTATAAAGGCCTCAGTATGGCAAAGTTTAGAAATAGGTAGTATGCATGCACATAGTACAACAAAAAGTTTCCTTATAAAACAGCAGTTTTTAATGCTTGTACAAAGGGATAAAGAGCAACCACAAACATATTTCATCTGTTAGATTAATACATTATGACAGCTAAAAGTCAGTCATGTCTATCAGAGGGACAAAACCCCCCCACAGCTTATGAATAAAACTTTTGTGCCTTTAAAGATATTTGTATAAAAATGCTATCTTTTTATACAACTTAAATAAACTGTATTTGTTACAATCAAAATTTGAAAACAAATGAACAAAGTGAATGGGTCTGTGTGTTTTGTATAAGAAAAGAGAAACCAAATTACCAATGCTATTGGCACAGAACAGACTCTCCACCAGGCATCATGTCAAGTAATTTTTATAGCTTGAAAGATTTTTGAATCATAGTTGAATTGAGAGGACAAATAATTAGTCTTATGGCATTTGACCTGACATAGAGAGTATATTCACAAAACTAAAATTTTGGTATCATTTTATGTGGTTGCATGTGGTTTTCTAGTGCTCAGCATGATTAAGAGGTAATAATACTCTACACCATGAACATACTTGGAAATAAATATATAAGACATGAGGTCTAATATCCTGCTGTGATCTTGGCTGGCTGTGTGCTTTAGGATTGAGGAGAAATAAAAGGTCCTATCACACAGCAAGTCCTATTAGTCCTGTTCTGGTTATATGCTGGCTATGTTCTATTAACTTAAATATCACTATTCTTACAGGGGTCATGTATTTTGTATATCAAAGAGTCTATTAAATTTTTGGAAAATAAGTCATTTTTATTCATGCAAATTATTAATATATCCTTTTAAAAATTTTTCCTCCAAAATTCCAGTTATTCCTCTGCCAACAGAGACTAATTGCGAAGCAGGCTATGCTATGTATTCTCAGCCAAGTCTGAATCCATGTTTATGGGCATGAAGAAGAGAGTTTGTCCTTTCAATTCCACAGAAATACCATTACATTGTATTACAATTTTCTGACAGTAGAATGATAAAGTGTAGAGTACTTTGCTGATTATGGAGAACCAAAAATTCTTATAAAATAGATTGCTCATATTAACTCTACAAAGGAATATTTTTTTTTTTTTTTTAGGTTTTAACAAATTTAAAGGTGTATCATATCAGCAGCAGCATTGTAAGTTTTAGTGTAGTGCAGTTATTTTTCATAAAAATACCTTAAAAATGGTGAATCAATATTCATTAGCAAAACATAAAACCCCCCAAACTCAGAAAACAATTAACCAGGAAAAAGATAAAGAAATAATGCAGATGCTAAAGTAAGTATAATACTGTTGGAACATATAAAATTAATCCTTATATTTTATACATTTATATAGCATAGAAAAGTGTCCACCATTATGCTACTGTCTCTCTGATGCCAATTTCAATTTTCTTTGGAAGCAGTTCTTTTCGTTCATCCACACTTGCTAAGGAGTTTCGACAGTTCTGTCCATCCATATACAATTTTGCATATACTGGGTTGGAGTAATTTGTTGGCTGCAGGAGAAAGAGAATAAATTTAATTGTACTATCATTTTGACCAAATTAATTAATTTGTAGAATATTTAATGATAGAATATTTAATGATAACATGTAATTTAAATTCTATGTCCCTAGATTTTAGTCTACCCTAATGTAGAAATATAACTACATTTTAAGGTAGCTTAGAGACCAAACAGATGCTCTGATACAAAAGTAAAAGCCAGTATAACTGTGAAACTTATACCTACCATAGCTTTAATATAAAATGGTAAACTTAATTTTTTTCAAAGATATTTGGCCTTCCATCCATTGTCCCCACCTCTGACTGCCAGTGGAAGTCCACAGATGAATTCAACAATTATCTAACTGGATTGCTCTTCTATTTTTTCAATGTGAATTAAACATAAGTAAATGAAGAGAAGTCAAAGCAACAAAATACATCAGATATACACCTTTAAAGTAAAGACAGGTTGCTTCAAGCAATCTACATGCATTGCTTTGGAAATACCTCTAGATTCTTCACAATATTCTTGAATTCAGAGAGTTGTGAAGTTTTACAGGCATGATTGATTTTGAAGCACTATCAAGGCTATCAAGCAAGCTCCTTAAGATGGAAATGATATTCAACATTCATTACTAAAAAAACTGAAACTCAACACAAGATAGTGCTATTTCACTTTAATTTTTGTTGGACTTTCAGTTTACTTTGTGTTTTTCTTTTTTATGCAGTTTCTTTACCTTAGTTACAGCAAGGAAACATGTAGTCTTTACAGCATGCAAAGGAAACACTCTAGGACAAACAATGAGAATGAAAAGGACTTGATGGTCAGGAGCAAGAAGTGTGGGGAAACTGTATATCCATGATCTATTGTTCTGCCTAAAATGAGACTTATGACTATGGACAGAATACTTTTTCCAAACCCAGTAACTAAATATTAAAAATAACTAAGATTTCATAAGGCCATCTTTAATTTGTATAAAATATGATGACATATTTTATGTATATTTTAATTTAGCTTTGCATAATATATGTATACAATCTAACATACCTATCTATAAAATAAATAAATTTAAATTCATCCACTTTACATTTATTTTCTAAATGTATAAATCTAGCTGGCCATATATTTAAAATTCTTCCAAATTCCATAGAGGAATTACTATCTACTTAATAGCTAGTCAAAATTGATAATATGCTTTAGAAACATTCTTGTATGTAAAGAACATACTGCAAAACTCTGAGACTTTAACGTTATTTTGCATACTCTTGTTAATTAAACCATGATAAATTCTGTCCAAGTCAAGCGTGGCTCTGTGAATGGTGATGGTTTGAAATGGGATGGGAAGGAAAAGATAGGTTGTTTCTCTCACCCCAGAAGTTAGTGGTCCTTTCAAATCAGAGTTTAGGTAGATGGGCGGTGCTGTGTATGGGAGCTTGAAAGCACTGGGCCCTCCCCCTATGTACCTGGACTGTACATAAACAGAAAATTTTATCTCATCTAATGACATGGAAACAATTTTTGCTGATGTGAAATATAATTAAATGATACAATTACTATAAAATAGCCTTTAATTCTAGGCCACATAAGGAGGCTTGTGTCAACATACAAAACTTGAGATCTTTATATCAGAGCTGAGAACCTTAGTTAGGTCCTGGTTCCTGATATATGCTTTGTATGAAGAACATCGACTTCTGTGTAACCCTGGAAATTCCTCCAGTGATGTTTTTTACGTTACAATTTCAAAATTCAAACAAGAAACTTTCTTGAAGACTCAGGTACCCTCTTTTAACAATTGATCATCACTTTATAATTTTAGGATAAAATTATCTTCCTTAAAAGAGCTGGAAGAATGACAAGAGTCTGTTTTTAAGATGGCTTTCTTTTTCATAGATATATTTCCAAGTATGCTGAGCATATATGATCTTTCAATGTAATTGGGTGTAGGTTGATGTAGTTGCCTTCCATGCAACAATTCATAGTTACACTGCAAACATAACAAACCTGCTAAGAATAAACTGTTAACTCATATCTTAAGCAATTTTATCAATTCAGTCAGCTAATTGGTAAATGTATATTTATTGGATGCTAAGTAAAATTATGTATGAGTACATTGAAATCATATATAAAGGACCTGAAACATCATTTAATTTTCAGAGTAACTGTGTAAATATTTCAATAAGTTCAATTCTTTTTAAGTTTAAGTAATTGTATTGATTCAGTTGCTAGGCCTTAAACTAACAAGGGGATTTTACAACTTTTCATGAAAAGTTGAGGGGTTCATTCCATCAGTTCATGTTATGCGATGGACACTGTTATTGCTTAGAACAGCTGGACACAATGGCAGAAATCTAGTTTTTTAAGATGGCTTTCTTTTTTACAGATAAATTCCTAAGTTGCCAAGTCAACTTTAATGTCAAGTATACTGTATTATAGCAATTTTAGAATTACTTATTTTATGAAAAGTTCCAATGTAAGAATTTGCTAGTTAAGAACAAGTAAAATTACTCATAATGAAATTGGACTAATGAATTACTAATGAAATTGATTATAATATGTGTATACTTCATCCATATAGTAATTGCTAATTTACATAATAGTGGATAGGATTCCTAATTTCAGGCTTACAAAGTTCAGTCCTAGATTCCAAAGTAGATTCCCAAAGGGAAACTACAGAAACTGGAGAAAACCACTTAAGTATATTATTCTTCACTATGATAATACTATAAGGTACAGTTTGGACAAGTGTCATTAATAGCTCAGTAGCTGAATAACAGTTCAGTAAATAAAGGCTCAGATAATTAAGAGAAATTAATTTTTAAATATTTAGCTTGTATGAATATTTGCTTTATTTGAGCACACTGTAATGATACATCACAGAATCCTTTAATAAGCCATGTATAAATTTTTTAAAAAGCTGCCTATGACTGCTGAATGTTTCAAATAAATAAACCTATCATATTACATAAAAGATTTTTTTTCTCAAAAGAGATTTAGTTAAAGAGAAACTTCAGTACACAGTCTTGTTGACTTTTCAAAAAAAAACCCAAAACACTATTGTGATCAAACTAATTATTTTGAAGTTGAACCAATGAACTCTTTTCATAATGAAAAATGAAGTATCCATTGTTTCAACATTATGCTGTACATTAGGGACGCAAGCACCCTATATATCTTGAGCTATTATAATAAATAAAATTCCATCTTTATAAACTAAGTGAATACATTTTTTTCTAAATCATACAGTATTAATTAACTAGGATTTCTCAATGAATATCTCATGTATTTTCTTTTGGAGGATCCCAGATAACTCAATATATCTTAAAATACTTTACTATAAGTGTAGATATTACAAATGCATACTTAAATTCAGAATTCTGTAGTGTTTGTGACTCAGGAATGTTAGTATCCTCTGTTCATGATTTCAAGAAATATTACCTTTACTGGATCTATCATGAAACTCGGTTCTAAAAGACCCCCATCACTGTGGTCATGGTCCACTTCATACATATTGTATGATGGATTGCCGATTTCTACATTTATTCCTCCATTGATGATAGGCTGTCTTCTAATTGTCTTTGTTCTACAATATGTGGAGATAAAGTTAAGTATCAATGGCAAAGACATCACAATTTAAGTTCTATACTATTAAAATATTTACTGATTTGTTGACATGTTATAACTGATAAATTCTGAATGACATATGAATGAGAAATTTTTAGTAACAGATTTTTCAAATCACAAAGAAATAGAAAACTCATAATTTTACCATTTATTTTCAGTCAATATTATTTAACAATGCATAAAAACATATTAGAAGTAAAATTTTACTGCACAAGATGCCACATTGGTGGAAAATTCACGATTCAATTATAAGTTAAATTTCCATTTTTTCCTCTGGTTTGAAAATTAGCTAACAAACAAATGTGATGAAGAAACTTTGTATTATCTTGTTTATAACCTCAAAGTCCATTGATATAATAGTATTTTGTAAACTCTCATATTCCAGATTAATTCACATCTATAGAGATGCACAGTTATATAAACTGAAACACCCAGTTCTTGGAAGATAAAGTAAATTAGTGGATGTTACCCATTAGAAGTTTATTTTATAACATACTTGCATAGGAAATAATAGACTTATACCAACAATTATGTAAAGTAATAAAACAATCTTCCAGATATCTTTGTTTGTTCAAGGAAAGATCATTAGAAATTTAAAATTCTACACAAATTATCAATGATAGGCCAATGTTAGTTTCATTAGACTATATATGTGGATTGATTCTCTCAACATTAAATGAAAGAATACTTGTATAAATTGTAATAATTTTAAGTGAAATCAGGGGTAAGTAAATTTTAAAAAAATGTTTTGCAATTGGAATAATTAACCCCATTTTTAAGCAAAAAATCAAAACCTTTTTGCCACTTTCATATGGCTCAGTCACTGCAGGTAAATCCAGAGCATGGCATCTTACCTTCTTTTTTTCTTACAAACCACTAAACCAATCACTAGAGTGGTTACCAAGGTCACCAAAAGGACAAGCGGCACGATGATAGCAATGCTCCCTGGAAAGAAATTGATTCATAGATGAACAAATAAACAAAATGATAAAGATTAGCATAACTGAACTGTTACACTAGAGTATTTCAGCACTAATGTGAGCAAAACTAAAGCATGAAAAAATGTTTGTATTCTGAGGTCACAACTACCAAATCATCTTACCAAAGTCATTGGGATGGTTGGTTAGATATCCTTTTGTTCATAAATTACATTTAAAGTCTAAACATTTAGAGATAAGATTTCTTTCTGAATTCCTGATTACCATCACATTTATGAGCATGCAATTATGAAAGTATAAATTGCAAGTTAATGATGTCTGAATATATTTGCATTCAATTTTATTGACCACAATTCCACAAGTAGGCTACAACTATAATTAGCCATAGTACCTAATAGCATGTCAAGTGGCGGCATGGTCAAATGCCAAAAGACATGATATTTTTATTTGGATAGGCATATACAGAAGCATCTGTTTCATGGATTTCTTTGGAGTGATTTTCTTGCCATTAAATGAGTGACAAGAATAATAATTAGAGGTCTGACACTTCTGAACTCTATGTTCTGGCATACCCAATGATATATATATATATACACACCTTTTGGAACGTCCCTATTCCCTCCCCCTCCCCTGCCTCTATGAGGGTATTTCCCCCCCCCCCCCCCCCCCCCCCCCCCCCCCCCCCCCCCCCCCC